>VYZT01000596.1:0-34255 GCA_013400735.1 Pomatostomus ruficeps
CTTCCCGGGTTTTGGTGACAACAGCACATGCTCATAATTTCTAGTTTACTTATCTCCAAGTATATTGCATAAGTGCTGGAAAATGTGCTGCAGGATCATTTAAAAGAAAAATAAACAAAATAAATCAGCCAAAATAAAAAATCTGGAGGCATAACGAAATTCAAGCATTACAGCTGGGGAAAAAGGCAAGATCTTTGGTAGTGAAGATGCAAGTATTTTTCTTATGCTTTGCTATCAAGTTTTTTAGCTCCATGGGTACTGTCTATTTTTTCTTTAACCCATCTTTATGTTTTTTAAGTCTTTAACCCATTTTGCAGCAGATTCAAAAATGGCATAGTTTCTGCTTTTTTCTATTCACTGTAGAAAAATGACAGTTTAGTAATTTTTATGGCTCACTGAATGTTAATTCCAAGGAAAACCCAAATTTTTTATGTGCTGAAGAGGTTTGGGGCATTGCCCTTTTTTTTTGCCCAGAGTGAGGGAAATGAATCATTAATAGAAATATACTTTTATTTAACCCCCATTTGAGTTTAATACTGGTACTTCATTGATTTGTTTTGCATCTAAAGGAAAATGAAGCAGAGCAAAATGAAAAAATATTTTACCATCTTTGTGTCACACCTTTTAAAGGTACAATTTGCAATGAGCTTTTTGTCTTAAATGGCATCCTAATCTGAAAATATAAAACCTAGGGCTCAATCATACAAATGAGAAAGGAGAATGTAGACAGAGCTTGTGGTGTTGTATTGCCTGCCTACTGTCTAGAACTAGTTGAATTTGGATTTTGGAACACCAGGAACTCATGTCTTTCAGCACACTTTCTTCTCGGAGTAAAAGAAAAACCCACAGAGAGTTGGGACTTTGTGTATCAAAACACAGTACTTATTTAGGACTGACAGCAAAAGCTCTAAGTGGTCCCAGGTGAGTAGAAAGCTTGACCTGAAGTAAGAGAAAATCTACTGAGGAACAGATGGAAATGGGAAAATAAAATCCCTATAGTTCACAGAAGGAACGCTCTGTGGATATTAACTCCACATCAAGTAGTGAGATGCATCAGTTCCTGATGGACAAAAAGCATGCGTAGAGCAATAGCTCTGAATTTCTGAAGTCTTGCAAAAACCGGAGAAGAGAGAAGATGTTGCTGTTTTAATGGCAGATAAATAGAATCATAGATGGTTTTGATTTCTGAAAAGTTGGATATGTTTGCTTCCTTGCAGATTTTGTCCATCAAATCAAGAGAATCACATGCTAAATAGAGCTAAAGGGAACACCTTGCATCTAGAAATCTAGAGTTCCACCTGAATTCTAGTTTAGAAAGAAGATAATCTTTGAACTGCAAAAACTGGAGTCCCTGACTACCACATCCAGAGATGGAAGAAGATATCCACTGGAGAAACAATACCCTTGCTTTCTCTCCAGCACAACGCGTTCTTAAAATGGAGAGGACCAACAGTCACAGTTACTGAATTTAATCTTGGAGACAAACTCAAGGTTCAGGCAATAATTTATATATTAGAGTCACCAAAGTTTTCTTATACATAAAATCAGTTCTGATTCTTGTATGTTCTTGAGGAACTCACTAAGATCTTTGCTGCTTGTGCTATATTCCTAGATAAAATTTCAGACTAAGGGGAAATGTTTGGGAAATGTCTTCCCTAGTTTTCATTCTGGAGATTTGCAATCAAAGTTAGGCATTATTCTGATACATGGAGTTCGTATGAATCAGTTATTTCAAAAACTGTTAATTTATACTGATGAGATAAAATTCATTCTATAAAAGTCAGATATAAACATCTCACCTGCTGAGAACAAAAGATTAATCCTCCTTCTTTCTTTTCTTGCAATTTAAATCAGGAGGTAATAGTTTTCTACTTTTCAGATTTTGTTCAAGGAAAAAAAAATATGGAAAGACTACCCTACATGTTCACAAATCAGTCAATTTCTCCCTTTAGAATTACATTTCTTTTTAAGCAGCCCTTGATGATATTGCTTGGACAAGGTAAAATGAGGTATGACAGAACAAAGACCAGAACAAATAATGCAGCACCTGTTCCATTCAATCTTTTTTAACTTTTAAAATCGGAATTATGAGGACACTAATCCTCTGTCATGTAACAGCTGGGTCATATGGAGGGTAAAATCAGTAATTGTTAAAGTACATCCTTAAGCTCACTTACACAGTGTACACCGAGCCCCACAGAATTCTGCTCAGAAAATGGGATATTATTGTATAGTACAATACAGAGAGAAAAAAATGAAGGTTCTTAAGGCTGATGTTCTGCTAGGAAAGAATATTAGTTTGACATGCTGTTTTAGCTTAATTTAGTGCTCCAAGGAACAAAGAAATTGTCTTGTCTTTGTTACATTGCCTAGATGATCTGGACAAACTGAATAAAAATCACTTGGGTATCAACAGGGCAACATAAGGGGGAAATAGACATCTAAATTAATATCAGTCAATGAAAGTACTTCTACCTGGGCCAATTAGCTCCTTGAGATGCCAGATTTTTTCTCACTTTGCTGTTGAGATGATAGTCTAAGGATATTTATTTCATTTAACTTTAGTCACTTTAGTAAACAGAAATTACAGGAAAATAGCTTATCCCATTATTAAAACAGGTAAAGGGTGGCTATTTCCCCTCTTACAAGGGAAACCAAGACTTCCAAGCCAGCTAAGGGATCCTTTATTAATTGCTTGTTCATTCCCATATTTGCCCTCACAGAGTTCCCTATTAGATGTGATCCTGAGAGACCTGGGTTAGCAGGCAGCTTGAATTGTGTTTGACACAGGCTGCAGCAGATAATGCGGCACCAGGTCCAAACTGGTGCCTGCGGCCTTTCCACAACAGCTTTGGTGGCTGTTCCTGACCTTAGGGCCAAAGAGAGCATCCCTCACCCCAAAAGTAGGAAGACTTTTTTTGTCTTGAGAGTAATGACTCTCATTTCTTTAGGCATCCATAGAATTAGCTTTATATCTCAGGTTTGCTCCAACTTGCTTGATGAATTTGTGCTGCCTTGCAGCCCCAAGGCACAGCCACAGGCACAGATTAAAGGAGAAAAGCTGATTCTGAGGCACAGAGATCGAAGTATCCAGGCAAAGATCCTGTGACTTAAGAAAAGGTCTCTGTTTCTGGAGTTGTATATGAACTTTGCACAAAAAAGTTATTGAATAAAAGTATGAGTCATGCAGTGAAAGCCATGTCTGGGAAGCAGAAAATATTTGTGAGAATCCCAAACAGTCAAGCGATTAAAACCCATCCTGTCTGAGTGCCCATCCTGTCTGAGCGCTTTAACCAATATATGGAAAAAGGGCAACCCTCCCCTGGTCATATCTAAAATGACTCTGAGGCATTCCTTTGTACCAGAAATACAAAAGGGGTGTCTAAGTGAATTGATTTCTAGTTACAAATCTACTCATGCATAGGAATCTAAGGTGCATGTATAGGCAACTAAAGCATATGTCTAAGACAAAGAATTAATTTTAAGTGTATTCCTCTTTATGGCATGTTCTACCAACCAAACCAGTTTTTCCTGCAATTGTCATTCCCAGGCAGTCTCTGGGGCCTGCATTTTTCCATTTCTTATGAAATGAACTGAGGCATCTGAATAAAATTCTGTTGGGGTTTTTTTTTTCCCCATCTGGTCCCTTTCCTTCTGTTTCACTAATTTATAAAATTTCCTTCTCTTCTTGTCAGATGCTTTGTTCTGTGAGAGACTTGCAGTAGAGAATTAATGTCATAGAATGTGTGAAGAATTAATGTTGATCTGCTACTACAGCGGTATTTTCAGCATAAACTCTGTGACAGTACTGTATAATACAAGACAGAAGTCTGAAATAACTGTGAAATTGCCTAGCAATTTAAGGGTCACATTAGCTGTAAAGAAAAATGCTTATGCAAAACAGTGGTACTGGCTACAGTGAAATAATGCCAAATAGGAGAGAATAGCTCTTAAGAAGCTGAACAGAATTCATGACCTGCATCAGATAAAAAATTCTTTAATAAAAAGTATATGAACTCTGTACACAGCAGCCTTGAACAGAGTGCAGTTTTTTGGCAGATACTCATCTGATCATAAGTCATCCTTATTGAGCTCACAAGGGTACTGTCCAAAAGAATTAATGTACTCCTGTCATGATTCAGGAGAAAATTGAGCAAGAAGTGCAAAGCTGACTTTACATCTCTGTTTGGTATAGGTGTGACTGAACCCACCTCTGGTATATGATACGGCTGTCATCACTTCAGGCCTGGTGTCTCCAGGTCAGGATGCATGTTAGTAGGTCTGAGTGGGTGCAGAGCAGGCTGTAATTAGGAGCCTGGAAATGTGCTGCAGAGTAAAATGCTTGAGAGGTTGCCAAAGAGAAGGTTAATGGGGTACTTGACCAAAGCTGATGAGTATTGAAGTAGAAGAGTGGAACTTATGCATGCACCTAAGCCTAGGAGACAAATAAAACTAGTTCCAGTGGCTCAAACTGCAGTTTTCAAGTTGGATTTTGGGGACAGGGATGAGTGGGTCCCTGCCAAGCCAAAAAGGCAACGTGAGGAGAAGTAGGCATCCAAAACTAGTAAGAGTCCACTGATGGAGAAGTGGACTCTTACTAGAAAGATTTAAATTCCTTAGGTTTCTGCCTCTTTCCCTACATTAAGTACCACATAATTCTACGTTAAGCTAAGTCAATGCTTCTAGGGATGTGAAGAGGATGTACTTTGAGAAATCTGATTGCAAAGGCTGACAAGAGAGGCCGATGGCACAGATGTCTTTTGGCCTTCTAAATTATGTACTGCCTTCCTCACACTGATTTGTGTAATACTTCAAGTTTTGTTTGTATAGTGGTTATTCAACCTATTAATAAAAATACAACACTCAAGAGAATAACATGGAAGTTATTTTTGAGACCTCTCTTTTGTAACTTTGGGTTCCACTGAGTTATACATTTAATTATCACTTTAAAGGGGGATTTTACAATCATATTTCTGATTGTAAACCAGAAACTGATGAGATAACCTGTTTCCCACCCAAAAGTTAATTTCTCCTCAAGTTACATCGTGACATTCAGCAATTTCTCAGCTGCCCTCTGCAAGATCTCACAAATCATGACAGATTTTTTCAAATCAAAAAGCTGCACCAAGAGCTTTAATCAGTATTTCAGGCATGGCAATACGTAACTTTAAGTTCAAAAGTACTCAGTGCTTAGAAACAGTGGCCTCTGTGTAAGTTCTCACTACTTTGCTGAGTATTTTAGAATAAGGTTACTTTTCAGATTCAATGACACTGGAGAAGTCCAATTTGTATCTTTAAGTTTTAAATATTTTGGCTCAGTTCTTAGTCATTATATCTCACTCATAAAGTAACAACTCCTTGGAATGTTTTGGCCAATAGTTTTGTTGTTGGTTTTTTGTTTTTTTGTTTTTTGGTTTTTTTTGTTATGTCAAAATAAAATATTATGTTTAAATTAAAAAAAAGTCTTAATATTGCAAAAAGATAGAGAAGCCAAAAGAATAATTGACTGTGAAAGTAGCTACAAAGTAGGTCATATGGCCAAAAGCAAATCTTCTGTTCTGCTATCATATTCTTACAGAAGGGCCAGTAGTATTAAGGGTATTTAAAAAATGACAAAAGCGAGAAAAATTTAAGTTAAATGATGACTGACTGAGAAGTGCTGAGTACCCACAAATCTGACTCAAGTCATAGGAGCTGCAAACCTTTAGCACTGCTGAAAATCAAGGGAAATGTTATTGCTTTGCTTTTAACTTATGCTGATATGTCTTTAGAACGCAAGGATTTACAGCAATGAGAGTTGTGATTTCTGGTGACACAGCACAGCATGAAGTCCTCGAGTCTTACAAAGAAGGCCACCAATAAATTTTGTTGAGACTGGTGTGAAGGTCTTGTCTCTTGTTGCATGCTCACATCCCAGAGCTCTGCAGAAATCTTGGCATCCCATTCATGAGATTGCACTGGTCTGGGCAAAGCAGAGGTTATGGAAACTTTGAATTGCGTGAAATGCCTCCTGACAGGGCTTCCCACTGTTCAAGGGGGATAGGAAAATACTTAACTGAAATGACTTAATATGCCTAGCATAAACCTCTTACTGATTATGAGAGAAAAAAAGAGTAAAAAAATGCAAATATTGCTCCCTCAGTCTTTCTCTTCTTGACCCCGTTCCTCTGAGCTTCTGTCTGTTAAAACATTGTAATGTTGCTGGTACCATCTGTTCACTTGGTACAATTGGCAGCTATGAATCTAAGACAATTCATCTGTAAAAAAGAGAATTGTTTCTTTCCCAAGAGTAGTAGGAAGTTTGACATTGTTTGAATGATACCTGAAAGAATAGGCAGTAACACAGTTGTGAGGAAAGAGGACTGCTCTATGTCTGCAACAGCCTCATACCCAGAGATGAGGATATTCCAGTTTTTACATATTGAAAATTCCTATAATATGTTAGATGTGTGGAAAAGCTTGAATGCTTTTAAGTCACTCTGAAAACAATTCAACCTGGTCATAATTATTTTCTTGTTGTGTTTTTTTTGATTGTTTATTTGTTTTGTTTTGTTTTTAATTATTTTTTTATTTCCCCCCTAAACAACTATGAGAAAAGAATAGAATCTGCTTTTCCATTCTCACACCTTCCCACTGCAAGAATAAAACAGGATCAGCATTGTTGATGAGGCCATGTCATACATTAATTTGGTTTTTTTAAAACTATTTTGCATGAGTTATACAAAATACCAAGTGCTGGATTGTTGTGGACTAAAAAGTGGAATATCTCACAGGAACAGCTGAACACTTTTCAAAATATTGCTGTTTTGAATGGGAGATTAATTGGAGAGTTTAGTTTTTCTAATTGAAGGGAGAAAAAAATGTGCAGAAAACTCATTTTACCTTCCACCCTTAGAAATCAGGAATCAGTCATTATTGTCTTAGAGGAACACATCTAATTCTTAATCAGCACAGTCAAGGGCTGCCATGAACCAGCAAGAGATGTAGGATTATATTTAGTTGAACTTGATATGACTCGACAAATATGTGGAAATTCACAGTGTGTTCACAGTATTAGGTGGACTGTTTATAACCCTTTGATATTGCTTCAATGAAAGCAGTGACAGAGAACAGCTAAGCACATCTGAACAGTACACAGCAGTCATCTAAATGCACCGTATTTTTACTTTTCCTCTATATAGAAGACATTGGAACCTCTTTATTAACTACAGAAAAATATAGAGCCTTATTTATGTCCTGATCCCAGGAGGAGCAGGAGCATCTGTAATTGTTAGAGTGCCTTCTGTGCTAGAAGATGACTTCAGCAGAGGCTTTAAATGCTCAGCACTCTCAGTTTCAAGCCATTCGCACTCATCTCCCTCTAGGGAATATGGAATTATTACTCATACATGAAATGAGACGCTGCTGAGGTTAGCAGCCCTCATAGCTCTTTCCAGCTTAGTGTCAAAATGAGCAAGTGACACCAATATGTGTTTTCAACCCAGATTAAGAGAGTACTTGAAGGGGGCTATGCAAGGCAAGGTGAAAACTGTCCTAGATGACAGCCTTCTGCTCATGGGCTGCTGATGTTGCCCTATCTGCAATGGCTCCTCTCCTATATTATGTTCCTCTTGATCTGACAAGACAGGACAAGAGAGTGCAAAGGCAACCACAGAAACTCTTGTGAAGGGGAACCAACTCCTTGTTCAGCCTGGATCTGGGATGTGACATTAGATTTGAAATGGTGGTTGTCAAATTCAAATGGTCTTGTTTGGGGTGAATGTTCAATGTTGCAGGATCACCACGGGGTTATGAGTTTAGATTGGTGGGGACTCCTGAACACATTTTTATAGGAGATAGGTCCCATATTGAGAGAAGGATTAAAATCAAACTGGGTTAGGCCATCATCTGACAGTAATAACATCTTGGGATACTACAGTAAGATGAGAGAAATGGTTTAACTGATAATTTAGGGGAGTGACTTTCAAAAAGGTATTTGGACATAGCAAGCTAAAGGTGTTTTTGCTGTGCTATTCCAAAACTTGTGCTGCCATACCTTCACTATTCTTAATACCACTTCATGCCAGATTTGAGGCTAAGTATTTCTATCCATATTATACGCATATTTAAATGGTAACACAGTGTCAAAAAACTGTGCCCAGGCAGAGGCACAGTGAAATCATGGAGACTGCCACTTTTATCTGTAAGAAATGCCATTCTAAGCACTGAAATGATTCCTGACTGCATATTCCTGCCATTATAATAAAAAATTGAGAAATTATAATTAAATGGCATGCAGTGTTCCAGTTTCCAGCTTCTGAGCTTGGCCAAATATGTACCCCAGAGACTGCACACGGTGCTTTCCCAGAGGTCCTTCTCTCTCCATTGTGTCACAGCAACAGCACAGCACAGTCCAAAAAGTACAGGTACTTCTTTTCCTTTGTTCACTCTGTAGAAGGCATGCAGCTTCCACTGCTGTGCTGAGCATTATTTGAGCATTATTTTTCCATTTATTTTTTAGGCAAACATTTAGTCAATATTGCAATATATTTAACAAATATTTTAAGACTATAAAATCAAAACTAGCTAAAAAAAGAATTTTCTTATTTTCTCTGCTTTACCTTCCAAAGACATCAGCTACAGGACAAGTAGATCTTTGCCATTGCCAGTAAACCAGCATTAAATCAGTATGATTCCTGAGGACTGTAATGAATTTTTCATCAAGAGAAGGTTGAATTACTGAAGGCTAAAATAATATATACAACAATTTTTTTCTTTATAACACATGATCAGGCCACTGAGTTCACTTGTATTCTCTCTCATTCCTGGAAAAGAATTGATAACCATGTTGAGAATACTGTATTTCAAGTTTTTTCAAGCAAAGCGCACAGACTGAAATTCATATTCACATAAGATCATGGAAGGTTCTATATTTTTCAATAGAAAATTATCTTGTGCCATTTCCATGGTTGTCTAATCTGAAATCATACAAGTCATGTTCAAAGAACTGCGGGAAAGTGAAGTGACTGGATGGCAGTGCAGCGTAGAGGTGAAGTGGTGAAAGAAACAGTAATCATATAAATAATGGATGAAATTGCTTTAAGTGCAAGAGAAGAGTGATACAGTATGTGCCCCTCAAGGCCACTGTAACTATGGCAACAGTGATGCATGCACTGTCTTCATGGCAGATCAGCCATATAAATACCTAAGAGATGGACCATACATGGTCTGTAGTGGTACTGTAGTCACTCTCTAGGTGTCTTTTCATTGGTGAGCAGTCTTCATGTCTTGTCTTTACATTTTTAAAATGTTTCTGGTACCTCCAAAGAGAAGTTCCATCTTGCTTAATAAGTCGAGACCATTTTCCATGAGAGAGGGAGAATATGGATATGTGTGTGTGTGTTGGTGTGTGCATTGGGGAACTGGACACCAGCCTTGGCACCCTTTAACCTCCCTGCTTTCAAGGCTCAGGTTTAGGTGACACCTCTTTTGGAGAGAACTGCTTTAGGAAATATTCCAGTTTGATGTATGTATTTCACATCACTTAGGTTGCAATCTAGAGAGGAAGGACGATTTTCTGTATTCTCTAACTGCCTTGTACTAGCTTTGGCTGCAATTAGGGGCATTATATGAGATTTCTCAGGACATGTAATTTCCAGATGCCTCAGAACACACTGACCTGTTCATACTACAGGTAGATAAAGCTATTTAAACCCTCACTGTGCATGCCAGGAATCACAGAGGCATAAGGCTCAGAAGAATTCATACCATGTGTTAATTCTCTGCATCTCATAATCAAAACTCCTTTAATGTATCTATTCCTTCTCCTTGGTTTACGAGAATTCTTGCTTGCTTTAGCTATTTGACAGCGTAGCTATGTCCCCATCCTGCTGATACTGCCATTGCTGCCAGAATGTAAATTATGTCCACTTTATAAATGCCGGTATTTTCAGTCTCCTTTGAATATGGATAAATAGCTAGCAGTCCTTAAAGGTCAATTCATATTCAGAATTGCTTAAATTAATTACAGGAATGAATTTTGAAATGGCATTGTTCATCACCCTGTGACACACTGTGTCACACTCCGTCATTTACATTGCAGGCAACAATTTCTTGTCCCTTTCTGGTCTACCTGTACTTTATAAATGAGAAGTTCCTTTTGTGGTTCACAGAACATCTGAAAAGTGTGTATTACATATATTCAGTCTATCTCCTGAACTGTAAAAAACAGAGAATTTTTCATTCTTTTGAAAGCTTATATTACTATTTGCAGTACTATCGCTGTCTGAAAACATGGTTTAAAACATATCTGTCTGAAGAAAGGTAAATAAAGACAAGAATACACAAATGTGGTGTATATCTGTGGTGTTTGTATTTGAGGATATCTGTATTCCCTAAACCTAGGATCATCTAGAATTGTTTAGGGTCACCTGGTCCCTGTAAGTCTGGAAAAATTGGAAAAAAACTGAAGGAGAGTTGCTTCTTGATAAACTCCATAAATGTCCTTTCCCGGTGAGATCCTAGATAAGAAACTGCTGCCTTGGAAGGACATATTGATCTCTACTGTCCTCTGAACTGCTGCTGTGTGCTCTGGCTTGGGAGAGTGTGCCCTTGTGAAGCGGTTTCTTAGCAGAAGGTGATCCACTAGGTCTGCCCTCTGCCATGACCCAGTGGTAAAGTGCCTTAATGTAGCAGGTGAAGACAACCACAGGTACTGCTGAGTCCAACAGAAGAATGGCAGGGGTTGGTAATATTATAACCACTCTACCAATTGAGTCTCCAGCTAGCTGTTTTGTATTCATGAATTCTGACGTCCCAAGTGGATGACAGTATTTAGTCATAAAATGCTCACATAAATAATTCAGCTGAATTTGGCACGGTTCACACTGTAGCTACATAAAGTCAGTTGCAGGCTTTTTCATGTGCAGTAAAATTCATCCCAAGACTGAGAAAACCTCAAGCCTCATCTTCCCAAAAATGTGAATTTAATTTAACAAGCCTGGTTTTGTCTAAAAGAAAATGTAAATATGTTTTCAGCACTTGAAATTTTGCAAACCATATCTTGCTCCACTGCATAAACCAAGTCAATGACCCAGAACTGAATATTAGCATTTAATTGGCTATTTTTCCTCTAACATTTGCTGTTATACACTTCTTTTTTTTCCCCTCCCCTTTTCAAAGCCCTAGGTACTGAAATGTGTGGGAGAGGTTTGAGATAAGAAGTTTTCTCATGCGATTGATCAGCACAATTTCCTGTGCCTTAGGAGTGCCTGAGTGTCACAAGGCAGCAGCAGCCTAGCAACTACCCACATTTTCCAGTGCCTCACTCTGGACTGGCAGAGCATTGAGTTGCTCCTCTACACTCCACATAATTAGAACATCTTTCCTCTGGATGTCTTTAATGACTACAGTGTCACCTTATAAGCTTTACCTGAGTAACAGGCATTTCAAAAGAAACACTTGGTGACACATAGCTCTCATTTGTACATCCTGCCCTCTGCTTCCACTGAATACCCAACTGGGCATTTGTTCCCTGGTCTGCTACATACTGCATGAGACAAGCATCCCTCACAATTGTTTTGGTGGTGTTTTAATTAATCAATAAAATCAACACACGATTTATTATTATGCAACCATTTCACAGAGAATATCATGAGCAAAAATAAATTAAATGACATAGAAATAATGTACTTGTCACAATGACTACTGCTACAAATATCTACTTTTAAGCAGCTGCCTCACATTTCTCAGTTATTCATTGTGTATAAACACAAATTACACACTGAAATATGCTATTGTAAGACTGGTTAGTCCTTTTACAGTGATATTTTATACATTGTATAACATAATGTGATCCTTTAGATACAATTCAGAACAGGACAGAAGAGAAAATTAAAGGTGCCACAAACATTTATAGAAAAACTGTTTGAACAGGAAAATTGGAATTCAGAGCAAATGTCCAATGCTGGTTTTTGTCTCAGTATCTCTGTCTCATACTCATTATTAGATCTGTTTCCATGAGAGGGGAAAAATACACTATGTAGGGAGACCTGTTACATGGAGGCAAACTGAATTTCTGTGTGTTTCTATCAGTGGACAATTATGGATGCTTATGAAAGCAGTGGTGTAATGTTCTGCTTGGAAAACCACTTTAGAGATATGATGAGTGCATGGAAGTTGCTATGACAGAGCTTCATCTCTGCTCCAATCATCTCTATGAAAACCTAATATTCACTAAACCAAATGATAAATACTGAACGTCTTCCTTAATATCAAATCTTGATTAAACCATAAGAAAAGAGACCTTGGCAGTCTAAGTAATATTGCTGACTGTATTTACTGAAAGCACTATGTGTAACCAGATTTGGATACCATACAATATAGATCCAGATACTATCTTGCTTTGATGTGTTTATAGATGACTAAACTCTCAGGGAGGTAGTTTTAGGCATATGTCTTAAACCCTTCGGTCTTTAAATGATGTTAGGAAAACATTTTCAAGTACAAACATATTCAAACTATGTTTATGGTTGCTGGTAAAGTTGTTATGGATATACAGTTTTTATACACTATATTGACATGTTGCCATTCTGCTTGCTCTCTTTAAAGTTTCCCAAGACTATACTTTAGAGGAATAACAGGAGGGTAAAGGTATCCTGAAGTGGCAAAATCTTCTGTGCAAGTTGTAATGCTAAGCCTAGAAACATTTTTGTTTTAAGCAAAATGGGAAGGGAAAATCAATTTGTTTCTGCCGAGGGGTGGCCGATGCTGGTCAGCACCGGTACGCCGCAGCCCTAAAGAGTGCTCTGCAGAGAGTGACTCCTCCAGGGGCTGTGGCTTGTCTCCCCAGGCAACGGGTGATCGCAGTGGTGTCAGCTCTTCGCAATTTAGCTCTTTTGGTTTCAGCTCTTTGCGAATCACCCCCATGCCGACTTGGGGACAGAGAGAGAGAAGAAGACCCGTTTGGCTGTTCCATGGAGGTAGCTCTTATTGCTCAAGCACTCTCTTAGAACGGGAAGCCAGGGACAGAACCTGCCTATGTCCCTTGGCAAAGGCAGTGGCTTTTATGGTGAAAGGTAGGGGCGGGGTGGGAACCAACTAGCCAACTGGGTACAAGGTATTACCATAAAGGCGCAAGGCGTGCTGGGGGTGTTCCAAAGGGTCGCCGTAAGCTAAGGAAGGGTTCTTATCAAGCCTCCCCTCTCCGAGGACATGCCAAACCCTCACAGCTCTGCACGTTTCGTAGTCATAGCGAGTAACAAGTTTTCAGGTTTTTGTGGCAGTTGAAAAACAGCTTTGTTAGTTCAATGAAATGGTAGTAAGGATTATAAACTACTCCTTTTTGATGAAAATGAGAAATATGAAGTAGCATAATAATTTCATTTTAACAGTTAGACATAACAGCTGCCAAATGCACACTGTTGAGAAACAAAGGAGAAAAGGGGCACTTTCAGCTTGTCCACTTTTTGAACAATGGTCAGAGACGGCTACAGCCTCAGTGGAGTGGTTCCTTGCAGTGCTTAATGAACTGAGAAATTAGTTTTCTTACTTTGGAGTACTCAACTTTAAAGAGTGTCTGAACATCCCTGATCATTTTTACTGCATCTGCATCAATCAATGTTACAGTGAAATATTTATATTTGAAGCAAAACGTTTATGCAGAAAGACTAATCTTAATCTGAACAGTATTTCAGATGCTACTACCTGTAGGGCAGTATTGCAGAAGTGGAAGTCTCCTGCAGCAGTGTGGCTCTAGAGAACAGTTTTAGGACAATGTCAAGAGCATAGTATGAATATCTACAGTACTTACCTTAGAGCATAATTTCTGGCATATTAAAAGACGATTGCCTCATCATGTGTTTAAATCTGAAGGCAACCAGATTGCTCTCACTGGCAGGACTCCTGGGAGGTCTGCTGTCCTGCAGCACCAGCTGACACCATACTAGTTCAATGTCCCCTTTCTCTAACCATTAGTGATCTCCTGCATCGTGGTTGGGGTTTTTTTGGAGGTGCGTGTTTGTGGGTTGCTCATCCTCTTCTTTTTATTGTTCTGCCTCAGATTAATTTCACTGGCTTTCACCAGATTAATCTCAACTAGCTGTGAGTTTGTATAGATGGAAAAGAAAGCAATGGGTAAGCTGGCCCCCAATACTCCTTTCTGAGTCAATGGTGTAGAACAGGATAGTTCAGCATTTGAATATGCCTACCTGGCCTGGTCTGCATTAGGATGGGAGGCATCATATCTCAGAAGTATTTCTTTCCTTTGAATCCAGGGGCAAGCTGTATGACTATAATGAGCTATAATTCATACATAGATGTCTACACTATAAATAAACATATTTGATCAGAAGAATTCCACTCTTTGAGTGCTTTGGTCAGAATAATAATAACAAAAAAATAAAAAGTCATACTGCATATCTAATGTAGTACTAAAACTCCAGATTTAACAGGAAGTTTGGAAACACAATCACGCTTCTGAGGTCAGTTAATTTTTAGGGCTTCATCTTAAACCAGCTAAGACAACAATAAATTTTTATGTCACAATGAGGTCTTACATGCACCCTGGGATTAAAATCTCTTGAACTAATGAGGTATTCAGTGGATATGAAAGAAGTTTCTTTAAAGATTTCTAGGTAAAATGATTTAAGCCTCTTATATAGTCAAGGATTTAATTTCAAGTTGCCAATCAGTAGCACTTCTGCTCCTATTCAGAGTACAAGTTGAAGTAGAGTTTACTGACTCCACTTTGTTGTGTTACAAGAACCAGAAATTCCTGTTGTGAGCAGCACCTCATTCTGGTGGTAGCTGAACATGACACTGTGTGCCACTTCTATGTATTTTGAACTATGAAAAAATAGCACAGTGCCAAAATTAAGCAAGAAAATATATATCCAGAAGGAAAAGAAAGAAAAGCTGTATCTGCTGCCATTTTATCAGTTTCAGTTGACTGACAAAGCAAATTTACTGCCTGAATCTCTTTGCAAGGTTTTGACCATGTCCTGCTGTTGCATGAATGGCATGAGCAACATTGCATTTGTCGTGTGCTCGTGCTGAGAGGTGCACTGAGGCAGGCCAGCCGTGGATGGGGGACACTGCCATGGGCACTGTACGTGCGCACGCCTGGGAGAGGAGGGTGCAGTGCTGCGGTGCAGTCGGTGGGGGCACCGGCCGTCCGCTCGCGGTTTCAGGGACTGGCAGGCTTCTCCAGGGGTGCAGGAGGGCTGGCGAACTTCCAGTAGGGGTTCATCTAGTCCATGGATGGTGCAGGCACGCCGAAGAAGGAGACACAGGTGGAGGGGCTTTCCCAGATGGTTTATTTGGCACTGGGGTTGTGCCAGGGGAAGCACTGGCATCATGTGTTACAGTTACATAAATACAGACACGAGGGGGTGGGAGGAGGGGACACCATCCAGTAGGGGAGGAGAGCTAGGTTTGAATTTGGCGGGCTTTGTATAGGATTGTGCAATACAGAGCCCTCCAGGAGAGGGAAACACATACCAAGGTGGGGGGAGGGGGCAGCAGTGCCTGACCATGAGATAAACCGAAACTTGGCCAACAGCACACCACAACAGTGCAGGTGCAGCTCCCTGGACACTGTAGGGCACTTTTCCTCTGCTCTTACAAGTACTTTTGTGTTCACTGATACCTCTCTTTTAGGGTTACTTTGAAAGTCACGGGTCAGTTAAGACTCTGATCAGGCAAAACACTCAAGTGCACCAGTCCTGTTATATTTGCCGGTGTCTTTTAATCACTGTAGAGGAAGTTTATAGCAGAGCTGCAGCTACAACCAGCTTTCAGATTGTTAGCCAGATCACTCAGCTGAAAAAAATAACAAATTTCAGCTACTTCTCATTTGGAGGGAGTGGAAAATTTAGCCCAAATTCATTTTTTGATGTTTCTTGACAGAAAGCTTTTTTTGTGTGTGGAAAAAAGAAGAAAAAGAATCATCATTACCTTAAAATTATTTTTACAAAATTAAATTTCTTCTGTCCCCTTACTGTTACTTTGCAGATATTTATCCTGCAGTACATGCCTGCACAACTAACAGAAATAAAATTTAGACTCATTATCTTCTGAGGTGGAACTAAATCACTGTAGCAGCACTAATCTAAATGAACACCATGGGGCAAACAGCAGTGAGTCAGCAGACCTTTTGCTGCAGCAAATTTTTCTTTGTAAGCATAATACTGTTTTCAGGATGAAAGTGTAAAAATTTGTTCAGACAGCACACTGTAAGGCACATAGATTTTCAAATCCACATTAGGAAACTCACAACAGATACCAGGTATCCACAAAGCTTTCCCAAATGATTTCACATTTAGAAGCTACAGGACAGTGGCATGTAAGCAAAGAGCTAGTTTGTTGAATTAAACACTTATTGCTGCCACCTACATTGGATCTAAGTTTAAATTACATTGATGGTACAAAGAAAAAAAAAATCCAGATTACGTTGAACACTGGGAAAAGTGGAAATTTCTTTTTTTCTAGCCATGTGATATATTTTTGTCAAGACATCAAGGTGTAAAATACAGACTTCCAGGGCTATACTCCTGGCCACTACAGATAAAATTTGAGATTATGGGCTTTTTATCCATTACACATCTAGAAAGTTAAATTAGCACACTCCCATTGAAACTACAAAGCTCTATTGGTGAATATTTTTCAATAGCTGAAAGAATAAAATGGTTTAGATCTGCAAATATTTAGAGAAATTCTGTCATATGGCACATGGAATTAATTTATCAATATTAGGAATAATTATATTGGCTAATACCACACAAAAGAAATATACTTTCATTATATTAATATATTTATGCAAATTTTTCACTCTTCCATTTCTAGGCACATAAGGACTGGGGTGTTTGGGCCTTGTGCTACAAAAGGGGGAATATTCTCCTTTGACATGATATGAATGTCTATGGGCCTGCTCTTTGAAGAAAATGAAGATAAATTTTAACCCTGCAATATAAACTATGGATTAGCTGAATTAAATAGATGAAGGCTACCCGGACTGAAGACACTTTCTTGAATTGTCTAGATAATGACAGGGCTCAGCTGCTTCCAAGACCAAGCTCTCGAGCAAATTTTGTTCCCAGAGATAGGACCAAAACATTTTTCATGACCTTCAGTGCTTTTTCTCTGCTCTGAACATTTTTTTAAAGTTTCAAGATAGTAATGAGCATCAAGGTTTACAAAGAGAACAGAGTTCATTTTTTACTGAAGGAACCTGAAGTCTTATTGATGAAATGAAAACAAATAATGAAACTTCAGCAAAAGTTTGGAGTAATGAGGAAGAAGGCATGGAATCAGATCAGTTCTTTCATGTTATAACATGGTCCCTTTTCCCAGTCCTATAAACAGGGAGTGGTGGTTGGATGCCTGTTGAACACAGGGTAGAGATGGTGCTGCACTGTCTACTAAAACCTGATTTTTCATCACTGTTTTTAATTTTATGGGATTCAAGAAACAACATTCAAAATATTTGCTGATCTATGACACCAGTATTAATGCTGTCAAACTCACAAAGTCTGATTAATTTAACAGAGATTGTATGAGTGGTTTAGAACTGGGTTGCTCTTTTTTTACTCTGGAAGCTGGAGGTTATCTTTAGAAAGTTGTTATTATCAACAAATTTTTCTTGTCTTATTAAAATGAGAAATTAAATTCCCCTCTAATATTTTTTTAATCCCACCTCTGTCTATTGTTTCACCTGTAACATTTTAGTGACATTCTTAGGAAGAAATTCTAATTGCTTTGGATTATGTTTTTAATTGCTTTGTTTAAGCCCATTGCTCTGGTTTGTGGAAAATGTCAGATGTCTTTCCCAAATACCCACATCAAGAGCATTGCCACTGAGTCAGTCCCACTGTTTTCATCAACAGTCTTGACTCTTTCCAAATTCAGATCAAAATCTGACACTCCAGAACAGGCTTTGAGAGTATTAGAGAAACATGAGATGACAGTACTCTGACCATAGCTCTTGGAGAGCTGGGCCTCATGTGTCAGTAGGTTTAACAAGGATGATGGGATTTCCACCATTATAACTTATTGTAAAGAGTATCTTATGATGGTATTAACCCTTACCAGGAGAACATTCCTATACCCATACTAATATGTTAAAATTTAATTGTGTTTATACTTGGTAGTGTTATAGCCAGTTTTAAACTGCCTTGTACAACTTCAGTGGTACAGAATTTTTGCAGTTAAAAACATTTTTTAACTCATTTCAAGCTCAGCACCAAGACCAAATCACATAGTCAGTGTTTCCATAAACATGACAAAACTCAGCCTATAGATTTGCAAACTTACTCTTTATTTCAGTAAGAGCTGCATATATGAATCTGGAGGCGGGGTATGTTTGATAAGGGCCTAGCTGGTGTTAGGAGTTGGAATTCCATCACTGTGGTGGGTTTCTTCCACCTCAGGATATTGTGTGATAATATGAGCCATTATTGCTTCCATGGATGTTAAATTGGGGGATTCAGTACTGTTTCTGTATCAAAATGAGGTTTTGGTCATTTGTCATGTGTGTGAGTCCAGGCCCCATCTTTATGATTTCTGGTGCAGTGTGGAGCCCTGGCCCTGCAGCTGCTCAGACCACATCTCCCAAATGCTCTCTCAGAGGAGACTGGGGTCAGTTTGGATCCTGATGGAGAAGGATGTTAATTTAAGGCAAATGGGACCAAATTTTACTATCCAAGGAAGCGTCACAGAAGAGGCTTAGTACCGTTGGAAACATGGAGTAGGACACAGGGAGGACTGTGCTGTTGAGAACTCCTGAGACATGTCCTAGTGTGGGAGGAGGGTTTTTAGGAGGAGTCTGAGCTGGGCTCTTCCCAGCTTACAGCTGGTGACCAGATCCCCAGTGGGGTACTCAGGCAGCATGGATCCCATATGACTGCAGCAGCTTGCAAAAGGACAAAACATCTGCAGAGTTGCTCCACAACCAGGGGTAACCGTAAGGATGTAGCCCAGCTGTGAGCAGGAGGCAGAATTTCTCTTTAAGAAATGCATAAAATGCAAGCTGGCTGAATTGTGGTTGCTCTGGAAACAGTCCTTTGAGTGTCTTTACCCTAGTAAGTGTAATTTCTCAATCATAACATTACACTAATAATGTTCTGTGTTTTAATATCCCCTTCTAGAGCTGAAAGAGAAAGGGGAAGGCAGAAGTACAGCTGATTGCAGATTGAAATAAGTGAACATACATTTACCTGAATATATAATACTGTAATAACATTAATAAGAACTGCATTAACCTTTATTTGAAGGACTGATTAAAATAATTACAAATGCATGTATTTGATGATATGGGTGTCTAACTGGATTTTTAGAAATGTCTTCTATTTTGCCATGGGGTTAAGATCCATGTAAAATCCACTCATGAGCCTTGAAAAACAGTAACAGTAAAATGATGTAGCCATGGGGTATTTTAAGGGACACTTCCAAATCCAAATTTAATTAAAAATATAATTTTATAACCAAGCTATTTTAAAGGGCATAAATTCTTAGATGTTGTTTTAAAGTAATCTATAACTTCTTTTGTTTTTTATCATTATAAGAATAAAAAAAACATCTCCTTCTGTATGTCCTGTAGCTTTCACAGTGTTTTGTTGTTTGAAGTAATTTCTTGTAAACAAAATGAGGCTGGTGGGTTGTTCTTTTTCCCACACAGAAGGAAACAGCAGTGGCATCAAAATGACAAAGAAATAATCATCAAAAGCTGCATGAGATTTTTTTTTTACAGTTGTTAGAGGGGATAAAGCTTTTGTTGGAAGCAAAGCAAGGAAATATTCAGAGGGGATAAATATCCATGGAAACATCTGTCCCTAAAGGGAATGAAGGCAGAAGGCAAAGACATGGGGCATGTACAATTGGATAAATTGGTTCGTTGGTATTTAGGAAGGATGATTTCTGGTTTTGAAAAGAAAAAAGGGAGAATTTTTAACAAATAAAAAGCTCTTATTGCAGGAGCAGAAGCTCAGATTTTCGATGATGGGTTGGGTGGATGACAGATTAGTTAACAGTCAGAAAAGCATTAAAGTATCTAGCAAAGAGGAGACAACAGAGCAATCACCGAACCACAGCATCCGATCTCTTGCAGATCCAAGCACTGAGGGCCATAGAAAGTACAGCTGTCCTTGGAGCATTTTGATGTCAATGGCATAGATAATAACCAAGGTGTTTTGGAGATGCCCATGAACTGATGAAATATGATGGGATCAGTGTTTGTGAACTTCAGTGATACATTTTTTTCTGACTAGGGTTTATGGATAGTGATTGTAGTTTATTCTATAAGAATAGGATTGGAGGAAAAGCAGGTATTGATTTAATCTCATGGGCAGTTCAGAGTGGCCCAGATTCTTGTACACTATACCTCTGATTAGTGAAAATTAAAGACTAGAGAGCTGTGGGCCTCTGTAAGAAATTAGCAGATCTCAAGGCAGATTACAACAGCACAAACATCCACACCTAACACTTAAGACAAGAAATGTGTTCTTGTGGATGGTGGTTTTGCTATACTTCTGACCATGTCAGAATTTCAGGCTGACCCAGAGGACCCAGATGATCCATTCATGGACAAGCTCTTGTATGCTTCTTGCTCATGTACAACACTCTGCATCTGATGAGTATGCCCAAAATGGGGAATCTCAACAGGAGACATTAGGTTTGTGCCTCAGACTGGGGGAGGGACTTTCTGGTAACGTATTTAATAGAGAGATATTTTAATATGCTAAAGGTTTACAACACTTTTGGCAGCCAACTGTTTTATCTGAATGTATATGGAATGATATCCTGGATGACACATTTGGATGCTGTAAAAAACAGTAACAAACTGTTCTTTGTACTGGTCATGTAATGATGATGAATCACATTTCTAGATACTTCTCTCCCTCTTTTTCACTTTCACGGATGTGGTAGTGTAGAGGCAATTTGAACAAGTGGTCTTTTTTCCACTCAGACACTTCAAACTGTGTTTAACAATAAAAGCAAAAGGGAAGGCTGCTTGGGTTTTCATTGCACACTGCAGTGTGCTGGGAAATAGTCATTTCAAGGACAGGTAAACATAGAGAAATAAAACAATTCTGTTATGTTTTGCTTCTGGTGACAGAAGTTTGGCTTTCCTATTGTGCAGAGACCCAATATTTGGATTTTATGTCTTTTAAGGTTTGAAATCTCATACAATTTAAAGCACATATTTGACTCTGACACGTATTTATTTGTTTAGTGAAGTAAACCTTGTCATATGATCTCTAGACTGCAGGAGAGTATGTAGTAGTACAGATCCATATACATATCACTTTAGGAGATTCAGTTAAGGCAAATTACCATATCTAATACTATTTAGAAATACATTGATAATTTTCATTGTTTAGGAAACAATAGTTTCTTTGGATTGTTTTTCAAGGATCTAATATACATCTATATAACATTATCAAATCTTTTTATTAGTGTATATATATCTCTAGCCTTTCTTACCTGGATATTTGTACCCAACATATGACCTTGTCAACAGCTTCCCCTGTCTTGACCTCAGCACTGTGTGCTATCCTGGAGCTTTCAGCAAGTTCAAGAGAACCTGAATCCTAGTAAAAACTTTATGTTTTTTGTGGGTATGAGCTTGCAGTGACATGTGCCCATATTTCAAAGCATGAGTATTTGATAGCCAAGCAGTATAGAGTACATAAGCAAATGTATTTATATTTTTAGGGGAAGTATCCTTCTTTAACACCAATGTTTAAGTCTCTCTTCCCATACTGCAGTTGTCAAAGTTCTTCCGTGAAGGCCCCACCACTGCTGCTTTAGACATGCTTGGTGAGATTCATTTAATCCAACTGTAATATCTTAAAATCTATGCATTTATATCCCAGTTTCAGCTGGGATAGTGTTCATTTTCTTCCTAGTAGCTGGCACAGTGCTGTGTTTCAGATTTAGGATGAGAATAATGTTGATAACACGTTGATGTTTCAGTTTTTGCTGAGCAGTGCTTCACACTAAATCGTGGACTTTGCAGCTTCTTCATCCCTGTCAGCAAGAAGGCTGCAGAGAAACAAGTAGCTTGGAGGGGACACAGCCTGGACAGTTGACCCCAAATGGACCAAAGGGACATTCCAGACCATGTGGCATTGTAGTCAGTATATAAACTGGAGGGAAAGCTGGCAGGAGGCTGCTGCTCTGGAACTGACTGCTACCGGTTGGCAAGCAGTGAGCAATTGTTTTTCATTTACATCACTTGTTTTTCTTAGGGTTTATTTCTCTTTTTGTTATTTTCATTACTATTATTATTATTAATATTAATATTATTGTCATTGTATTTCAATTATTAAACTGTCTTTATCTCAACCTACTAGTTTTCTTACTGTTACTCTCCCTGTTCCCAGGGGAGAATGAGTGAGTGGCTGCGTGGTCCTTAGTTGCCAGCTGGGATTAAACCGCAACAATTTACATCCATTCTAAATGTTTGTCTGAGCTAAGTAGCTCTGCAAGTGCACATTTCTTTCCATTCTCTGTTACAAGACTTGAGACAATTAGTTGAAATGTGTAACCTTTGATTCCTTACTTGCCACTAAATGGAGATGAATCCCAAACTCTGCTTTCACTCACTCTATTTCCTGAGCAGCTGCTTGTTTTAGGTCACTGTGAGGTTGTGTTCACCGCACCATTTGTAATCTTCTGCCTCTTAGTTACCGTTGCACCAGCCTGAGGAGCCTAGAAGCATCTTTATGATGAAGTACTCTAGAGAGCACTCAGAGCCTGCACCACCACAGAGCTTCAAGGTGCTCTGTGTAGTGACATGTCAGGTGGCAGAAGCAGTACTGTTACCTTAGCAGAGTGTTGCATCCATGCAGGCAGGGAGTAAACTGTGTCCTGCTTCAGGCTGCTATCAAGGATATATTGCTCCCAGTTCTGAAGCAGATTCTATTGCCAGTGTCCCTGAGCTCTATGCACTGGTCTACAAGGTGAGGTTGAA
This sequence comes from Pomatostomus ruficeps, assembly GCA_013400735.1. Taxonomy (NCBI): domain Eukaryota; kingdom Metazoa; phylum Chordata; class Aves; order Passeriformes; family Timaliidae; genus Pomatostomus; species Pomatostomus ruficeps. The sequence continues at coordinate 22,949 of VYZT01000596.1, forward strand.
TCTGTGCTATATTCTCCTGTCCCTGCAATCCTAATAAATCACAACACAAAAGTCAATGAATATATTGAATCACATACTATCCCCAAAAAGTAACTTCACAGTTCCTCATGCTGTATGTTGCCACTAATTCCACAGGAATTATTCCTGATTTACATTGTTGCCAGCAGAAAATGTAATCTGCCTGCAGATGAGTGGGGGTGTAAATGAAGCTTCTGCAGTTGATGGTATTTTTACCTCACTTGCATGTACTGATTTATGCTTTCTGGAAGTTTTTCTACAATAAACAACATGTATTAATGACTTCCTAAGCAACCAAAGAAGAGTCTATTTACCTTGTCATTGCTTCTTTATATGGGTCACATATTTGTCAATAGCATGTCTTCCTCTGCAATACAAGCATTTATTGGATCTCCAAATATATCAGGTTGCATCGTGTCTTCATTCAGAAATAAAACTTACTATTGTGGGGTAAGTTTATTTAAGAAGACAGGATGCAAGCCTTGCTATTATGCTTTTGGCTTGTTAAACTTTGTGAAAGGTATATTTATGTTTTCAGGACAAAGTTTGAGTTTAATTTAGGCACAAAAGTAAATCTTGGCACAAGCTGAGAACCCGCTACTTATCAGGAAAGGGTTTTTCACCCAGAGAGGGGCTGAGCAGTGGAACAGGCTCCCCAGGGAAGTGGTCACAGCACCAGCCTGACAAAGTTCAAGAAGCGTTTGTACAATGCTCTCAGGCACATGATGTGACTCTTGCAGTGTCCCAGTCAGGACCAGGAGCTGGACTTGATGATCCTGATGGATCCCTTCCAACTATGATTCTATGGTTCTTTGTGGAAGTAGGTATCTGGAAATGTTTTTCATCATTGAATTTGCTATTTCCAAAAGAAGGAAAACTTAAAAGATTTTGAATTCAGAACCATCAAAGTGCTCATTTCAGTTTTTTCTGCTCCCCTGATATCTTAACTGAAATGTTTAAATTAGATATTAATGTAGTAAAATCCAATTTGAAACATTTAAAAAATTAATGTAAAAGTAAACCTATTTGATATTATCAGAAAAAAGCATGAAAATAGCTTTAACTTATTTCAATTACACTTTGGGCATAACTGGCTCAAACTCAGGAAATTATTTTAATAAAACTGCCCTTTCTGACAGAAAACTAAGTTTATTTCTTTCCCCTGTTCATTCATATACGTTTTCACAGAATTTTTAATATTGTGCTTTATATCTTTTATTATAAAATAGACATTTTACTACAGTTGGACTTTGTTTCTAATTAAGTGTTGATGATTCAGTCTAGAAGTTTAATTGTCATGATTTTCCTGCTTTTCTTGTCATTTTTGATGCAAAGAATCATTTTAACTTCTCAAAAACACACTTCATTGCAAGATACATGGGAATCAAAAAGTAAAAGGAAATGGAAATGGAAATGGAAATGGAAATGGAAATGGAAATGGAAATGGAANGAAATGGAAATGGAAATGGAAATGGAAATGGAAATGGAAATGGAAGTGGAAATTGAAATGGAAATGGAAAGCATATGTACCTCTATAGAATGACTTTTTTTGTTCATATAACACAGTACTAAACCGTATCTCAACAGAATAGGGAAGATCATCTAGTTGATTAGTGTCACTGTAATGTGGGGAAAAAAGCAAGTGACAGCTTCCTATTTATCCACTGTGATAGAAATCTTGCGGCAAAGCACCATTAAAAGAGCAATCTTTCTTGCAGAATTAAAATCAAAGTATGTCACCTTTCCCTGTCCCTGATGACATAAGAATCCCAAGTAGGAGTTCTGAAATAAGAAATCATGAAGGTGAGTCAAGTGGCTGAATGTTTCTAGCTTTTACATTTATTTGTTGTGGAATATCGTTATTAATGACAAAGAGGTATGGGAGTACCATGAGTAACAATTCTTTTTTATTCATTGTGAGGATTTAACATTAATTCCCAATGCTACCAAGTTGTGATGTGAAACAGTGATGGAAATTCAGCCATATGTTGCACAGTTGGAAATGGCTAGCAGAAAGCAAAATGTGTTTTGACCCAAAATGAGGCATAACAATGAGAAGTAGCCTGTGACTGAATGTCAGAAGAGACATCATAAAATTGCCATTGTCCTTTAGTTTTGCAAACAGATAGTGAACTACTTAGACTGGAAAGAAGGGAGACTGTTTTTAGAATTCTTGAAGAATTAATTGTAGCACAACAAGCACAGGGCTGCTTTGGTTTTTGTTGGAAGGCTGTTTTTGGAATAGGCAACTCTGAGACTATGCAGTTAAGTATATGAAAATACCCCCCCAGATTATTTTTATCTCTTTTGCTAGAATTTAGACACATGGGAATGAAGGATGATGTGTTGGTTTTAAAAAAACTGCATACTCATATAAAATATAGTTCTACAGTACTCTGAAAATGAAACCATACAAAAGTGATTGCTTGTTTTTTCCTGTAGAGATTTAGAGTTGATTTGGCTCCCTGGCAGGCTGCAGGGACAGTGGGAGCAACATGCTCCAGAAGGGAGCAAGGTAGGGCATCCATGCAAGGAGGTTTAGAGAACTTCAGTTTCCACAGTGAGGCTTTAGTGTGACCCCAGCAAGCAAAGCTAAGAGAAAGATGTCGGGCATGGTGGCACCATTCACCTTAGCAGTGAAGAGAAGATGTGGAAACCCACCTAGTTTGGGGCTGATCTGCGTCTCCTGTGTGGTGTCAGCATACATTGATGGGGGAGACTCAGCCAGCTCCATAGCTCCACTCAGTGCCAGACACAGCTTAGTGGTCAGTTGGTCTTTCTGTCATGGTATGACAGGGTGATGCAAAATATTACAATGGACAGTTTGAGCATTTTTACAGAATAAGAGGCCTTTTTAAATCTGAAGTTTGGTTTTGGAGGAGCTCTTAGAATCATAGAATCACAAAATTACAGAATTATTTGTGTTGGAAGGGATGTTTAAAGGTCATCTATTCAAATTCCCTTGCAACGAGCAGGGATATCTTCAGCTAGACCAGATTGCTCAGAGTTGCATCTAACCTGACCTTGAAAGTTTGCAGGGATAGGTGCCGCGATGCCTCCGGCAGGGCACCAGGCTCCCGCCTGCTGTTTCAGAGGCTTGCTGAGCTGCTTTGAGGTGCGGGAGGACTGGCAAAGCTCCAGCAAGGGTTCACCTAATCCACCGGTGTTCCAGGAGTGCCAAGGACAGAGAGACGAGGCGGAGGGGCTTCCCAGATGGTTTATTCGGGCACCAGGTTCGTGCCAAGGAAGCGTCTTACAGTTACATATATACCAATGTGAGGGGGCAGGAGAGGGTACGAAACATCCTATGGGGTAGGGATGCGGGGTTTGAATTTTGTGGGCTTGCTGCTGATTGGGGAATACAGAACCTTCCTGAGGGAGAAACCAAATACCGGGGGAGGGAGGAGAGGGGTAGAAAGGGGGAGATGGCAGTGCCTGACCAAATCACACCGCAACAGATGGGGCTTCTACAACCTTTTTTTATTTTATTGTCTCAGTTTTGTGAAATTTCTACTAATGATGGCACCTTTTTCAAGGAAAGAAGAGAGTAAATATAAATAACAATAGCATCTTAGTCATTAAATATTAAATTTGGTTTATATAAAATTTTTGGTTATTGAGCCAGCCTTTCTTTTCCAATGGAAAGGTTCCGACATATAAGGGATTTACAAGAGTAAAGGTAGGAAAGAAGCATAGCTAGACTATAAATTTCAGTGCAGGTTTGCTTTACGTTTCTTTCAGCCCATGCTAGAATATGTCTCCAGCTTCTGGAATGTGCAGCATTTTTCTTTGATTTAGTTATACTAAAAAAAAAATCAATTCCTGATTTATAGCTGTTGCTTTTGTTGGAATGCACAAAGAACAGAATTCTTCCTTCCATAGCTTTGGTGATTCTGGAGCGCTGACAATACTATCAGGCTTTCTGTCTAACAGTGAAGACAGGAAGTGTGTCAACGGCTCTGAGGAAGACAAAATGCTGAGTGTGAAGTGTAATTTTTTTTTAGAGATCCTTTCTAGTAATTTGCCCTAAGGCACTCTAGGTTTATTTTCTTATACTACCTTTTAGTCTGGAAGATAAATCTTAAATTTTTATGTTTAAACCAGAAGGTATAGAAATTATATTTATCTATATTATCATCTATCAAAAGTAGAAAATATAGGAAGCATAGAAATCTGGGAACAATGTACTCAGGAAATAAGAAGAGCCTATATCCCTTCATGTGACTGCCAAGTTCTGAAGGCAATCAAAGTGAATCAGCAAAGCTGAGAAGCACGTTTTGAACCTCTATTGTAGTATGGCATGGTGCATCCATATTTAAGATTAACTGACAGTAAGGATTATGTCTGCTATAGAGAATATGTGTTCTACAAAGATTTTATTTTATGTTCAAAGGTTCTTACATTGGTGTGGTGGAGCTACTTTGGAAAATTATGAATATTTAATTATTCTGCTTTTGTGCTGGAATTCATACATTAGTAGTCCTACTTTTCAGTATTTCTGGGTTTTTTTTCCTTTCTTATTTTTTTTAAGCTTATAACTGTGTATGTGAAACCCTGTGAAACTGAGGAGGAGGGTGAGTGAAAGTGTGTAAGGGACATGAGGCAGTAGGGGCTGAGAGTATGGTTGAGTTGCAGAGTGAGGTGGGAGGCTTCCTGAGTAGTGAGCCTGAAGAGGCAAGACTAAAATTAACAAAGTTTATAGATAAAATACTCTTTTCCATCCTTTATTAAAAACAAACAAACAAACAAAAAAACCCCAAACAAACAACAACAACGAAAAAACAGAAAAAGCTTACACAAAAGGACATCAAGACGGGACTGATCAGGGATAGGTTTTAAATATGTACTTTGGTTTTTGGGCATCTCATCAAGGAAAAACTGTAAAATAGGTCTGGAAGGGAATAAACATCCTCTCATGTTTCTATTCTGAAGAGCAGCCTCAAAACCTGAGTGACAGGAGGAGGATGTGCCCAAGGGCACCGTGGGGATCTGGCCATACTGAGGGTAGTAGTGCCCTGTTACATCTCCTGCACAAAGGTGGGGAGGGGTGGATGTGGCCTGAGCAGATAATTTGCATTAGCAGCATTGCAGAGGGGTACCAGAAGGCTGAGACTGCCTCTTGGTTTGCAAGGGAAAACTCACTGCCAATTTGTAGGGTCTAGGGATGTGCTCAGGGCAGTGAGCTCAGCTCCTCTGCAGAGGACAAAGACTTGCGTACTGGAAATGAAGTATCTGTTCAATAGATTACACAGATGAGATCTGAGGGGAGGCCATCCAATCCCTCTCAGCAGGCCAGATTTGATTTGGGAGCAGTGAGGAGGCTCTAGCTGGGAAGTTTTATAGCAAAGAATGACTGACTCAAAACAATATCAATGAACAAGTGAAAAGCTATTGAGCTCAGCACTTACAATAAAAAGGAGGCTTTTAAATTTTTTTATTGTGATCACTCCTGTATTTGCTGGAAAAAGTCTGGACTACCTGTGATGAAAGTTCGTACTGTGTTTGCTGTTAAAGTGTCAGAGGAGAGTATTCTTCATCTGCTGATTTGAATGCCTGGGAATACAAACTACTACTCTCAGAGGCAATCTACCTTTCATGCTTTATGAAAATGAAAGTAGATTGATTTTTGTACAGTCAAGGTTTCACATACTCCTTAGCAAAGGTGATGCCTGCCATCTGTGCTAGGACAGAGTCAGAGCCTCTGGGGCTGGCAGAACATGCCTGGACTAAATACTCTATGGGGGGGGGGAGGGGGGGTTGGAAACAGCCCTGCTTATGTTTGATCAAGGAATGGCCAGACAGCACCCACCAGCTACAGCCACAAGATGCTGCTTTCTTCTTGAAATGTCAAAACTAAGGGTGTTTGTGGGAGGTTTATGTTGGATATTAGAAAAAGTTCCTCACCCAGAGGGTGGCTGGGCACTGGCACAGACTCCCCAGGGAAATGGTCACAGCACCAGCCTGACAGAGCTCAAGAAGCATCTGGGCAACGATCTCAGGCGCATGGTGTGATTATTGGGGTGTTGTGTGCAGGGCCAGGAGTTGGACTTGATGATCCTTGTGAGTCCCTTCCAACTCAGTTTATTCTGTGATTCTGTGATTTTGTGAAGCTGAGTAGTGCATTTAACTGAGAGTAGTACAGCTGTGACTGCGCAATGGTAATGGGATGGATGAGGCCAGAAGCAGTGAGAAGCTATTTAATTAGCAGCATCTAATGATAGACTAAACCATTTCTTCTGGTCTCAAAAAGAGCGATTTTTCACATGTCAAGTTATTTCCATGAGATAAGCAGCAAGGTCATTGCATCTTCACTTAAGAGAATCTGAAATTTGTCAGGTGGGGAGGAAGAGAGGAGGTAAATATTTTAAAGGAGAAGAATGCATACTTTTTAAACAATGTATGAGTACTGGAAAAGGATATTAAGTCATAATATGCTTGGTTTTAATTAATGACAAAAGTGCATCTATATTTTCTCATCAGGATTTCATAAACCAATGGAAATGAGAAAATAAAGATGACATCCTGAGCCTACTGAAGTAAATTAAAACATTTCCAGTTATTTAATGGGGCCATTTTTTTCTCATTACTAATTTTATCAGCAGAAAAGTATGTTGAGAGAGGGGCCAAGATTGTGGTGGCAATAGTCCTCATCTGACCTGAGGCATCTAGACCAAATGATGCTAGTTAATGTGTACATGAAGAGGTGAGAAACCTTACTATAAATTAACTTTCCCCACACTGAATTCCTCATGGAGGGCAATGAGAAAGTCCTGACTCCTGGGCTAACCACTAAGGAAAGTGTTCTTGTGTCACTAAGTTCCAGAGTAAGAAGAATAGCAGAAATCCTTGCCTGAATAAAATCACCTATTTAATTTTTTGTCCTGGAACACAGTGATGTTGAATAATAATGACTGTGCCTAATTTTAAAGTTGTTTTCTATATTAAACCAGTGAATTAACAGAGCAAAGAACTGGTTTGGACTCCTTACTCTGAGTTGTTCTTGACTCCTATGCAATTTGGAGCTTTTTGGAGATGTTTTCAAATCTGAAGAAAAATTGCTACGAGTGGGTGCAGCCTTGATAGTTAAGACAGTCAGTCCCTCCTTATACATTTTGTATGATTCTGAACAGTTTAACAATGCTTAATACAGAAGGGAAAAAGTTTAAATCCAACAGAATGTCTGGACAGGATTGCACTGGATGGATGTCAGTATTACTCAACAGCCACCACTGTGCAGCCTTCCCCCCCTTCTGTATCCATGTCAGCAGCAGGAATAATTATAGCTAAGTAATGCTGTTACAAAAGGAGGCTTTAATAGGGAAGCTGTCTGTCAGGAATAGCCCCCACATCTTCCATTTGACCCAGACAAGTGATTTTTCTTTCTTTCATGGATCCTGGGGAAAAATTCCACAGCTGTTTCTTGCCTCAGAGGCTTGTCCACTACTCTCCTACTGGGATGTAACCTTCTGCTTTGGCTTCAGCAGTGCTGTGTCTGTGAACCATGAGAATTTTACCAGATGTTTATGTCCTGTCATTGAGATGAAAGACTTGAATCTTTCCCAGTCATTTCTCTTCCTAATTTGCTGAGGAAAAACTGGTTCTCACAGGCATTGCAATATTCAAGCTAAACTCTGTTTCTATAATGTAAAGTAAGGTATAAGTAGTGGATCTTAATAGGCAAATGAAGGCCACTGAAAGTCATAACTTAGAGAAACCTTGTCCTCTTAAGGCTGCTGGAAATAACAGAGGCTGCAAAATATTTTTCCAGGTCAGCTTACTTTGACTTACATTTCCCTCTTTCTCTCTTGCTGTTTTCTTTCTTGTTTCTTTTCTCAAGAAGATTTAAAAAATGGAGATTATACTTTGCATCTGACACAAATCGTGTATTTGCACCATTGCTTGCATTCCTGATAATGCATGTTACTTTCTGTGCTGAAGTTATATAAGAAAGTAAAGGTCCCTATATTCAGTTCAGTAGCTGCACTCTTGTCATGATGGAGAACTCTTCCCCTCTTGTTAGAGTGTTGTTGAGGATCCCTTTGGATTAAAAAAAATACCAGATTCTTTCTTTAAAAAATCTGTAGATCAAATTTGACATTTGTAGGACACTAAAGCCTGTCTCTGATGTGTGCCTCTGTGTCTCATTCCCAGAAACATTTATCCCTGATTCTTTTTCAGTTCATGCTTCTCACTTACAAGGATGTCCTGTGTTTCTACCTTTACAGGCATTATTATGCAAGGCTGTATTAAAAAAACACGTGACTTTTTTTGTGGAAGTGATTAGGAGGGATTCACAGTCTGATCCCAAGTCAATCTTGACATCACTTCCACAAATTTTAAACCAAGTCTAGGTTATGGTATAGATGGCAGCCTTAACATATATAATTGTATTTTTTATTAACTCTTAGATCATCATGCAATTAAGGTACCACACTTATGCATCTATCCACATTGAGATGAATATTCAAAATATTTTATCCATATTCAAGTTTGAGAAATATCTTGGTTACAATTAGATATGATTCACAACTCTCTTACATAATTCTATAGTTAATAGCAAGTTCAGCTGGCTTATTCTTCGAGTTCACTTGAAATACATATGAGATTTCAATATAGTATTACAGTCACTTGGAGAGTTTCCCTAGAGTCATTAGCAGCTCTCTGACTTAGCCAATTAATACAGGTTAAATAATAAATTTTGTTAACTTCCCCCTGTCACAAGGAGAACCCAGAAAAACAGGATAATAAAAGTGACAGTTTTTTTCTTTGTAGTTGCCTCTTTCTAGTTTGAAGCCTAATCAAACCCAACTATTTAAAGACTCACTGAAAGCACAGAATAAATTTCAAGATGCATTTATTCTTAAAATTTCACTTTTAAAATAAATAGATTGGTTGGTCTTTTTATCGCTACTTATATTAATGAAATTTTCTGAGTGATGTTTGTTCTGATTCTTTATCTATTGTTTCCTGACTAAACAAGTTCTGCTCTTTGTTTGATAATCCATACAGTCATTTTTAGCTTTTAGAATTTATATGTTTATATCTTAGAGAGTGTAAGTAGCCTTGCTTTTAATCTGTTTATGAAATCAGACTCATCCTGAAAATTATTCCAAATATAGCTATCTGGGCAGAAGAATTCAAATAAGAATAAAAAGCAAAAGTAGGTAGATTATTAAGGTGTCTATAGGTGTTTCTATCAAACAAAGGAGAATAAGAAATACAGCAAATATTTTTGCAGCATGATCATATTGCACAGGGGATACTCAAATATGGCTGCCATGTGTCATTATAGTGTAATGAAGATTTCAGTTCCCACTTTCATAGTGTAACATCCTTCAATATCATTTAAAAATCAGCTTATTGCCTAAAAAATTCGTGCTTTATCCACTAATGAATCATTATGCATATAAATCATATCGAATCTTAAAAAAAGGCTTTCAAGAAACATCAGACATTAAATTAATTGTTAGTAACTCTGTTTCAGTTTCCTTTGTTTCCTGTTCATTTTCTAGCTTCAGATATTTCTAGGATTAGACTAAAGTTTATACAACATTTTTCTGGTCATTATTTGCTGGGTTAGCAGTTTGGCAAGTGGTTGTTGTTTTCAACAGAATCGTTTCTTTCACTGACTCACTGGTATATTTAAGTGATAAAAATTTGAAAGAAATCTGTGGTTTGTGCTCAAGTTGTAGTGGGTGTAATCACAGGGTAATCAAGGTAAGTTGTTGTACATACATAAACACAGTTGCTGTGTTTCTGTTTGTGGCCAATAACTTTAAATATTCGATTACAATGAAAATATCAAACACTATTCCAAATTCTCTTGAAAGGCAACAAAGTCTTTTTCTCATTGTTGCTGAAATGAGAGGATGAACACAGAGAAAATGAGTGATTGCACAACAAGGACGCATAAGGAACCGTTAATTCCATTTATATCTTCCCAATTCTGGTTCAGTGTCTTCACCATGAGAAAGTAATTCCAGTTCTTTCTATTCTCATAATTTTCATTGGCCCCAATGTTATTAATATTTTAGAATAAAAAATAACTTAGTGGTAAAAATAAAAATATTATAACTTTTTCTTTAATCAAATCTTAATATCCGAAAACTTCAAACAGAAAAATGACCAGTCAGGTTTCAAAATCTTTGTTCAATAGATTCATGAGCCACAAGCTGTGCACCCAGGGGAAGTATAATAGCTGTTCTTTCAGGGAAAATGAACCTATGGTGACAATTTATTTTAGTGCTTTAACCTATACTAGACTTAAAACTCTGTAATACGAAAACAAAATTTAATAGGAGGTTGAAAGTACCAGTGTGAAATTAGAGAAGCAAAAAGTGCACAGACCCCAAGAACTTCGCAAAAGATTTAGTTTTTAATCAAACCAGGAAATCAATGTAAATATTATGACAGAGCATGATGAAATGCCTCAATATCAGTGTTGGAGTTTGACTTATGATTGGGCCAAAGATACGTAAGGATGGAGAATTAATTTCCTGAAATATCCTTTTGAGATGTCTGAGCATTTAGTTATTTATTGATAAAGTATGATACCCCACAAATATTATTAGAACACTTAGTTGGGAGTTGTCTAACTTTGCACATTTTAAACTTACCTGGCTTGACTAAAAGCCTTATCTAGGTTCTTCTTATTACCAACTGAGGAAAAAAGTCACCTTCAAGGGATAATATAACATATGGTTTGGTCATCTGTTTTGGGATGGGATGAATTCCTGTGTTAAAGTGCCTCTTTCTCTCTTCACTAATTACAGCGGGATCCTTGTTGGACAGTACTTGCTGAACTAGAATCCCATGAAATGATTTTGCTGGTTTTTTTAGGAGTATATCCATGTTTGAAAGGGGATTGTTGTTTGGTCCTGAGCATGCTCTAGTTTTCTAGCTTTTTGCATAAGATGTACAATATTTTCAAAACCCAGCAGATGTTAATATAAGTGAATATCTAAAAAATATGGTCTCCAACATTACAGGCAGCACAGGCTACATGAGGAAAATTACTGTAACTGTTGTTTTTATATTTATAAGTGAAGGTCTTATACATGACATTTCACATCAGATCAACACTGACATTTTACTAAATGGAGGATTTCAAATTCACAGCAACAAAGTCCCCTGAAAGTGGAATCATTCAGTCTCTTACTATTGTATAAGCTCACTGAAAATCAGAGTGTGATGAAAATTTTTGACTAAAAACCACTTTTTGAGATTAATTAGTGGGCAACAGTGTTGCTTGGTAAACAAATAATACCATAGAATCATAAAATCATTGAA
>VYZT01000598.1:0-13163 GCA_013400735.1 Pomatostomus ruficeps
GGCCTGACCCGTGCTACACTTCCCCTTTTCACCTGTAACCAAAAGCAAGGACTAGAGTGTTGGGCAGTTCAATGCAGCTCATTAGCAAACTGGAAAAACTACTGTCAAGAAAGGCAAGGATGGAGATGAGTGCAAGAAATGGTATATCTTCACCAAAAGTTTTCCTAAAGAAGAATTTGCTAGGTACTCAACAAGTTCAAAATCAAAATGGACATTTAATGGTAAACCTTAACTTTTGTACCCTTATAGTGGATTTCTTTTTTTCTTTTTAGCATGGGAGCAAAACAGGTAAACCTGAGGCAAAAAAAAAAAAAAAATGTTCTAAATACAAAAGGAATTCAGAAGCAACAGTCCCTCTTGGGACATCTCTGATCTAATTCTGCAGATAAGGTATCAGCTGATCTTCTTCTCCAAAGCCTATTTAAACTCCATCATAAGAGCAACACTTTTCTTATAGCTACCACTCTGTGGAAGCCTTTCCCAGAGTATGATTCCAAGGATTAGAAACAAGTTTCTTCTTTCTTCTTATTTCTTTCTCAGTTTCTCAAAGTAAATACATTTACAGTCACTTCACTTTAATTCATTCTTGTCTTGACTAAATTGTTTCCTAAAAACATTCTCACTCCTATTGCTAGATATCACGATATAAATTGACAATAAAAAGAAGAAAAAAAATTGCCAAGAGCTTCTCAAGAATGAGAATGAAACCAGCTCACAAAAGGTGTGTTGTCTTTATGGTAACAGTGACAGCACTGGTTCCAACCTTGAGCAGGATGGTACCTGCTCACATCTACAAAGCCTAATGACTCTAACACTGCAAATTCTTTATTTCCAACCAGAAGAGCATGTGACAGATTGTACATCAAATGTACAAGTGCTGCTTCTGAGCACTCAAGGTATTTTATAATCCCCTTGGCTCCTCTGAGCAATCCACTGTGTAGTGACCTGGAGATGACAAATGCAGGTACCTGAGCACAAACACATTTCATATTTTATCACTTTTTCAAAAAGCTGAAAATAATGACACCAGCAATCCGCCTTTAACCTAGAACTATAACAAGTGGGTTGAAACCCTCATGGGAGAAGTCGTTCAGCCAAGATATTGGGCGATGGATATATTTTGCAGGGAAAATAGTGCTTGAAGCTTGGCTCACAATGAGGAGAAAAAATGCCACCAAAATGAAAACTGAGCACTAAATGTATATAAAAGAATATTTACAGGGTAACTATATTTAAAAAAAAAAAAGAAGAAAAAAAGGCAAACCTATGCAAAATGCCCTGCTTCCTGTCTTTCAGATCTTCTTGAATGGATTTCAAACAACATCAGCTGAACCTAGTGTTATAAACATTTGAAGTACTTACTACCTCTGGAGATTTGCAGGCCCTCTAAAGCGATTAGGGTTCAGTGTATCTGTGCCAGCCTTAATCCACTTCCCGAGATAACAGGCCTATAAAATAGGACACGTGTGGCACAAACCTAAACCAAGCAAGAAAATTAAAAGGCCAGCCCCAGATCAAGGAGAACCTCTAAGGAGCAGGATCAGACATGTTTTACATGCTTTACAAAAGAATAGTACTCCACACAGAGGATATGAAATCAAATCAGATAATCCTTGGTAGGAGAATATGCAGTAAGATTCAGACCTGGATGCTTTTACGTTCCAATCTTATTTACTTCTTTAGCAGGTTCACATCAATACACTTGTATAAAGCCACTCATGAAGTACCACAAACTTCATGATGATGGAAGTCATGATTTCATGTGCAAAGGAAAATGGGGACCTAAATTGTTGTTACTGGTTGTGATGCATGAGAGTTGTGATAACTGAACTCCTCTCTGAAAAATTACCAAGCTACATTCACAGCTTGGACAGTCATAAAAATGGCCTTTGTAACTGGACAATGTACAGCCCTGACAGAAAAAAACAAGTATAATGCCCCATAGTGTCCTTCCTACATAATTTTTAGAATCACAGAACAGTTTGGATTGGAAGGGATCTTTCCAACAAAGGGAAGTTCCAACAAAGCTTCCATGGGCAGGGACACTTTCCACTAGATCAGGTTGCTCAGAGCCCCATTCAGCCTGGCATTGAACGCTTCTAGGGACGAGGCATCCACAATTTCTCTGGGCAACCTGTTCCAGCACCTCACCACACTCATAGTAAAGAATTTCTTCCAAATATCTAATCTAAATGTACTCTTTCAGTTTGAAGCCTTTTCCCCTTGTCCTGTCACTACATGTTCTTCTAAAAAAAAGTCTCTGTCTGTCTTTCCTGTATCCTCTTCAGATACTGGAAGGCCACAAATTAGGTCACCACAAAGTCTTCTCTTTTCCAGGCTGAACTATCCTAATTATCTTTGCCTTTCCTCATAGGAGACATGCTCCATCCATTTAATCATCTTGGTGTCCTTCCTCTGAACTTGCTCCAACAGCTCAATGAGCTGGGGAGCCCATAGCTGGATGCAGCACTCCAGGTAGGAGGCACCCAAATATACTCGCAGTCTGGATAGGTTTATTTTCAACACTCTGAGCTCCAAAAACAACAAGACAGCTTTTCTCTTTCTACATTTTTAATCATCTTAGGATTGTATATGACAAGTGGCAGACTGTGGAAGACTGAATTTTGCATCTTGAGCTTGGCAGGCAACAACACTGACTAAGTCTCTTCCTGAGATACAGTCAGCCTTAGCCTACTGCTGCTGGCTGCAGGGGTGTGACATGGCTGGGACGCACAGTGCCTCTCACAGCAAAGCCCTGGGAAAATGGGTCTGCCAGGCACAGGGCACCAGCTCTGGCCCCTGATATTCATTCAAGAAGTAACAGATATACTAAATTGAGTAAAATATTGATAAGACAGAAAGGTAATCTTGTAAGTTGGTGGTGGCTAGCTCCAAAACTTTGATGAGCAATTAAGAGACATGAGGAGCAACTAATTTTTTCAGACTGTGCCTGAGCCTAGGACCAGCAGCGGCACCTCCTTCCTATTCCAGTGACAGAAAAGTAAGTCAGCACGATGGGGCCAAATAAATACCACTATAAATCCCATCTCTGATAAGCTGCCCAAGTTCATTCTTGTTTTATTGCACATTGCTCTTGTTTCATCCAAATTCTCTTCTGCATACGTTCTGTATTTCCTGCAGAGTGCCTGGTCTGTGGTAATGTAACCCCTGCGGTTACTTCCCCTTTCCCCAGCACTGAGATGGCCCCACAGAGATGTAGTCATTTGCCCTGAAGAGACTCACAGACACAATTTAAACAGAATGTTTAAATATGTAATAATGTACACAAACCACTAGCTCTTGAGAGATTGTATTAATGATGTGTTTGTGCCACATCTAGGATCAGGTTCCTTCTAGAAAAAATGGGGACTAGAGGCACTAAACCAGATTTCCTTCTCATGTTTACCTATTAAAACTCACCAAATCCCAAGTATTTAGCTCAGAACATAATGAGACCAAAAAGAACCATGTGAACTATGTCTTGTAGTATCTCAGTAGTCTTTCTAAAAAGCAACACAGAAGTTTGCAGCTTGCAATAATAATCAATATAGTCATTACTAAAGCCAGAGCTACTCATGTGACTTCTGAATTGAAAGTTTTCATAACTCACAAATTGGGTGGCAGATGATCCTCTTATATTAAAAAAAATTGTGTTTACTGTTTCCAGTTCATCCTCAAAGAGTGGATGGTGCTTGCTTGGGTGGCGGATAATCCTGTTGTATTAAAAATATGTGTATTTGTTTCCAGTTTGTCTTCAAAGTGGATGGTGCTTGCTTCCCATGATTTTCTCTTGCTACAAACATTAGGCTATTATGAATACATACAGGGAGTACACATAACTACCCATGTAAATGCGTGGCGATATCTGTGTAATAAACTGTGGAGGCACACCATGAATTGTAAACACATACGAGAAATACATTTCATAAGTAACTGGGATTTCCTCACCCATGGCTGCTGTAGTGAAGGCACACAATAGATTATAAACATATGTGAGAAATACATTTCATAAGTAACTGGGATTTCCTCATCTGTAGCTGCCCACGAACACATTTTCCACTTATATGGGAAATGGTCTAACACCTTAGAGCTGCCATTTGCAAAACCAGACTGATAGCAGACTACTTGTGTCCCAGAACTAAGAACACACCTTTACAGCTCCTATTCTCTCCTGTGCATATCCAAAATCCTACCATCTTCAGTTCACTTTTTTAAAAAAAAACATAGAAAATTAACATTGCATGCCTTTGGAAAGTATTCAGCTTAACTAACTTTACACCTTTATACAGCACAGACGTCTACAACTGAGCTAGTCACCAGAGGACCCCTTTGTCATTCACAGGAATAAACTGGCACTCAAAGGACTTCATTCAGCTGTCCAGCTGTAGATACTTACCTTAGGATAAGACAGGTCCAGTAGTAGCAGTGACCATGTGGAAATCACACCTCTGATATTGGCATTCATACTGTAGACATTTATGAACCAGGGGACCTGTCAGAGGTGACTTCCAGGCATAGATGCCTGAGACCTCTAGAAAAGGGGATGTTTTCAGCTTCTTGGTAGAACCTGACATTTTATGTCAACCCTTGAAAACTCAGGACAGCCACCAAAAATTATGTCTGTGTTGTTCATGGAAGAATTTCCTTGTTTCACACTGAAAGGTTTTTCAGTCTCCTTCAATTACTGATAAGTTACAGACTGTCATATTCAGAGAGGGGGAAAGGACGGCCTGTAGATCTCCAAAATCACCTAATTTTTTTTTCTGTAGTGAGTAGAGTCTTTAGGTGATGGGGCTCTGCAATACAAATTTTATCAGTAATTTTTTGTTAGGAACACATAACTCACAAACAGCAAAGCAATGAGGAATTTAGATAGACCATATATATATATACGATTATGCAAATATATGAATATATATATATATAATATACCTGAATATGGACTCCCCACAACGTATTCCTCTGCTTCTTCTTATTTTAATTCCAAACTGCTGCTCACCGATAAGATCATTTGGAGGATTTTCCAAGGGAAGCCTTTGGTCTTTCTCCTTAACTCTGTTCTACAACTCATGCACATGGAAGACAGAAACTGCCTGCAACTCCTGTTCCTACCCTTGCTGAATGGGTCATTTCATTTGGGCTGGGGTTGTTTCCTTTTTCTTTTGTTCTTTCTCTGAGAGATATACTGATGAGAAAGATTAATGTCTGCTCTGTATTCTGCTGCCCGTGGGTTCAAGTTTCCAAGTAGTGTTATACACCTGACCAGAAGGAAACAGAATTTTAAGCACATGGTGATTGACTTAGAACTTCTCTGATGCATGAGGAAGAATTACAGTAGTGTGATACTGTAACCCATAATTTAAAAGATTGTGCTAATGGTCTAGTTGAAATTTCAAGATTCTCTAATTCCCCAATCTTTCAGCCTCTTTTTTGAGACCAATGTATTAGACGCATCGAGGAGACCTTCTTTTAAACTGAGAGGAATCAGTCCAGAGTCCTTGATGTGTGCTTGATCCACAGCAAAATTATCCTCCTTTTTTGTGTTTCCTCCATTTGCAACAAGTCTGACTGGGAATAGATTACCACACAAAGGTATTAATCAAATACTTAGGAAAGTACTGCAAGGAATAGATTGATTGATGGAAAATGTCTTTCCTAACTAACTCCGTGGTTTCTGAATATGAATCCAGTTACAGATTACAGGATGATAGGTGCTGATGTGCTAACACTGGCTAGAGTCATATATTTTCACAATTTCTTAACTGTTTACTTACTCTGTCCCCAGTACAACAATGGCAGGGCTATTTTTCTCAGTCCTTTAGATACAAATTTAAATGCTTTCACATAAAACAAAATAATCTTCCTGGGCTGTCAGGTTAAACCAGCAATCCCCTACCACATCAGAGTTAAGGGTAAACCCTTTCTTACACAGTAAGACACACAGCCTGTGACACTTAGTTGGTTACCAGTCCAAAAGAATTTCACACAGGGCAAGCATGGGTTTTCACATAGTGTACAGGATAGCTTTAACCTATTTTTCTTTAGACCATTTCCTCGGCTAAAAAGGGTGAATCCTGCAGACAATATTAGACAAGAAAACAGTTTTCCTGTACTGTGAACAATTTTGAAAGATGGAAGACAATCTTCCTGTTTCACACTGTCAGAAGGAAAAAAAAAAAGAAAGGATGCTTCTCTTCTTTCAATCAACTAAAACTGCAGGACAGGATGTGAGGTGGATCTATGCGCACACTACATTTTTTGCTTGCTCCATGACTGCTTCAGCCTGTTCCAACTGGCACCCTCCAAGAAATCACATCAGCAGCTGCTCCAAATAAGTTATAAACAAGAACTTCAACATCCTTGACTCCCTGTGATGCATTGTGACAGAATCCCACCCATTTTGTGCTATCCTGTACAGCAACTGTAGACCCCTTTGTGTGCCATAAGCTGAGGCAAGACACACAAATCCTTCATTTTCCTGCCACCAAAACACCCTGTGAGAACTCTCAATGTGTCTCTTAAAATAAACATTTTAACTACTTAGACCTTAGAAAACATGCAGAAAAATAGTGATATCTTGGGATGCAGGGGAGCCACAGGTTCAGTGGAGACCAGGATCCAATGCCATTGATGTGTGAGCTGAGGGCCAGCCTACCTTAGACGGGTCTGATCTGACAGACACCAAGGGCTCCGTGTTTTTAAGGCTCTGTGCTCAGCAGTGAAAATAAATAAAGCAGCCAAACTCCATCCACATACCCCATAACAGGCAGGAACTGGATACTTAACCAAGTCCAGGGGTTCACACGCAGGAAAAAACCCAGATCACCAGGATCTGGAAACTTAATAGTAGATTACTCACTAGCCTTCTCAAGCCAGTCCCCCATCTTTCCACCTGTACAAATAATAAAATATTTAACAGATAGAAAAAAAGACACCTATGTCTCTGAAAGCTTAAATCCCTGTACCAATGTGTACAAAAATGGTATCTGCTGGAAGACCAGTGTTACTGGTTTTAAGTAGACTGTTTTCTTCTCTATGGTTTTGACCAGAAAAACCTTTTGTAAAAATTAACTGCAAATTATACGTTTCTGCAAGTTTTCATTTTGTGAGAAAGGCCCAGATTAGCTTTATGTGAGAACCACACACTCCCATGCACAGAAGATATTGATGCTGATGAATTGCTGCTTTCAGCTGTAGGATTTAATTACTCTCATTCTCTACAGTTGGTGTTATTGTGCGGTGATGTGTTTGTCTTCTGACACCTGGGGGGGAGGATGAAATAAATTTACTACATTCACAGTGCCAAAGGGACAGTTTGAATAAGAAATGCTGCAATAAGACCTGCATGGCTTTGTCCTCTGGCATGAATGATGAATCCAGGTCCTTTAGATCTTGTTTTCTAGACACGCTTACAGACTGGAAGAATTTTAAAAAAAATGTTATAGGAAAATTACACTAAAGTTAAGCCTATTTTGACAAGGTGAAGGAAACAAATTAGTTTGTATTGGCTGATGTCTATCTAGCCCATGTTCCTGAAGCCTTTCCTTTCATTTTTACAGGCTGGCAGGGTCACTAATCCTACTCATTTTCAGTTTGTCCGTCAATAATCACTTATGTGGCGCTATGTCTTTGGAAATGACAGCTGAGACAGGATCTGATGCAAAGCCTTCCTTTCACAATGCCTTCCTAAATACCAATCTGAGGCGGCTGAAAGGACCAAATACTCTGTATCTGATAATGACCTGTTCACCAAGCTTGTCATAAACAAGCTTTTGAGGAACTTTACAGCACTGCTATCTGTGAAACGTCTCTACTTTGATGCCATAATGAAGTCATATGAAGCAGAACAATCCCTGTTATCGGACACTAACGAGAGTCAACTTTTTTGTTTTGCTCTAAGGCATTTTAATTGTATCACAAGCAGAGGCCATCTGGCTTAAGAATGAATATTCAGTATCTGGTGCAGATGCAGAAATACTTGAGAGAGAAATGGTACTTTCTGGCTTCCAGCTTGCACGGTACCCAACACTAAAGCTAGTGTGTTGCATACTTAGCTAAATTGCAATTTGATGCTCAATGAATGACTTTTTAGGTTATTACTATCTCATTAATTAGTTAGTGTTTACTAGTTTGGACTTTATCTCTTCAAAAAGAAGATCAATTTATGTTAAAAATTACTAACGGATAACATACCTCACTGCATTTTGCAGAGGACTGTGTCAGCTCATCAGGTTTTATTTACCAAGAAATCACAGGGATAGAAATCAAATTTTTTTTGAGGAATAAACATAATTTCTATCTTGTGTGCCACAGGTGGAGTCCACATTTATGAAAAATACAGAGAAAACATTTGCAAAGAGCAAATTTAGAGTACCACAGAAGACAATAAATTTTCTGAGAAAGAACTGAGCTGAACAAGAATGAAACCATCACTTCTAAAGGGCAGGTGTCAATTTCACAAATTTTATGACTTCCACCAGAACCTTTAGTTTGGCTTATCTTATTTCTACAGAAATGCCTCTCTTGTGGGGGAAAAACACCAAACTGATTCGGCCAAGATTTTTCTGAGCCATGTATAAAATCTAGAAGATAATGTTTTGCAGTTTTAAGAAACTCAAGCTGTTGATACTTTGAGTACTTTATGCATACGCATCATGGCCTATTTACAAGACTGTAGGTCTATTTGTTTAAGTATCTAAATACCTTGAGGCAACTGCAAGGCAGATGTTGAGTCAACAGCCTTGCCTGCCATGCTGAGCTGCCTCAAATATGAGCAGCCCAGCGAAGGTGGGTGCCAGGCTGCAGTTCCTAAGAGGAATTTGACTTGAATGTAACTGAGACCAGTGCTGGCAGAAATGCATTTAAATGTAGTGGGGGCTCTGCCACTATATTTTGGAATGAAATCAAACAAGACGTCGACTCTCTCCTGAGGGAATGCAATGTGATGCATTTCCTCGTTGAAGCTCTCTGGGCTGTGCTGGCTCTCACGAGTGCCATGTTGCAGTGGGTGAAGCAATTTACAGCACATGTTTAGAAACCACTCTGGAATACTTCAGGATGACAACAGTTAGTTAAGTCAATATGATTAGAGAGCTATCACCTCATTTTCACTGCATTACTGCCATAATCCTAGAAAGAAGATTCATATAAATGCTCAGGAAAAAAATTCCAGGGGAGAAAAAGTCTTTACTACCATCTATCAGCTAATATTACCAGACAACTGCATTTTCTTGTACTTGCTTTCTTACTTTTCTGGGGGGAAATTTACCCTAATGCACAAGACCAACACAAGGCTCACACAGGCTTTAATGCTGAATACTACAGCCCGCAGAAGAGCACTATTAAAATTGCCGGGCAGGCTTTTAATGTGAGCTTGCGGTGGAGCTAAACATCACCTGTTCGTGATGCCGAACAGGGCACGCCTCTGGGATGAAGCACTCCTGAACACGTGGATATATTCTAAGCGATAAGCAAAGAGTAGACGTTGGAGCTGTAACTCAGAACTCTAAGGGAGGATGGGAAGCGAGAAAGTAAGAATTTCCCTCTCCTCTGGTTTTTGGGAAAAATGCATTGAGTGTTATACAAAAACATGAAAATCTCAACCTCGATAACTGAAGCATTCAGATATCCAAACCTGCGGTTATTCTGACTCAAAAAGCAATTGATACATTTGCTTTTCAGGCAGTTCAGAGATCACTCTTCCTTGCAGTTCAGTATGTCTCTCTATCACCTGTTTCAAAGCAGAATTTCTTTTGAGCAATATCTCACCCAAAGAAGAAGGAAGTCATCAGGTACTATCAGTGGCAGGACTATTAGGGCTGTAAGATTGGAAATCCCTCTTGTGATAAATCATTTTCATTGTTCAGTGACATCCAATTCAGTGTCTAAACATCATCAGGATAATACAAAAATATCTCCTGGGCACATCAATAAAACTGGTGGGATTGGGTGCTTTAAACAACAAGAGACTCAAAACTCACTCTCAGACATGGGAAATTTGTCAGAATTTTGTCTCTCCAGAAGAAATGCTGAGCACAAGCTAAACATCTACATCAAACTCTTACATTACCAAGGTGAAGTAAGTCCAATGAAAAAACACCACCACCCAAAAGTGATATTTGAAATGGCAATCACAAGAGGCAAAACAAGTTTCATGTACATGGTTTGGCAAAGCTGCAGTCTGCCTCTTTAAGAATGCATTACACATTATGAGCATTCTTATTACAAATTTATTGCAATATTCAAGGTGCACTTAGAAGATACTATTTTTTTTAAAAATATGGGTTTATTTGTTTGCATCTTATTTTATAGCCACTATTCCAGCCTCCAGTTTCATTTCTAAAATGAAAGCAACTGATATTTACATATCAAAGTTTAAAATTAATTTGCTTTGTGGGACATGCTCCTTGATGTAAAATACTTCATTTTAATTAGGACATTTAATTTTCTCTAATGGAATCAGGTTCCATTTACTTAATCTGAAACTACTTTCTGAAAGAGCTATAAGCAGTACATTTTCTCAGCACAGGTCTTTCTAAGGCCTGTGCACATGAGGAGATTGCACCTAACACAGCTAAACTGATTGCAGATTAATCTACTTACACCCATACAAAACATTACCCATAACTGGGTCTGCCCCACTTCTGGATCAGTTTTATTAAATAACTTTATGTTTCCTAAGGCAGACCAGGATTGGATAATAAAAAATCAAGTGCCCTTACGAGTATGTGTTAGAATGAAAAATCTAATTAAATATTGTCCCACCTCCCTGAGCACAAGCATCTGGACCCGCACATCCTGGAGCACAGCCACCTCCCACTACCACTTTTGTGTAACTCCCTGCTTCCCTTTGCCCTCTTCTCTGTATCATGTTGTGTACATGTAGACCATGCCAGATCATGTCTGCTTCTCATTAAGGGAATGTACCAGTCATTTCTGATGAACACTTTGCATATTCTGGCTCCATGTTAGGATGATGTCCTGCCCCCGTGCACACACAGAAGCACGTGGATAGATCAGGGCAGAGATAACCAGTGCATAGGCACAGACAGTGAAAGGCATTCCCTTTCCCTACTGTGACAGCCTGCTCCCTCCATTTAAAATAAGTGTTTGTTTGCTGGAAAGCCTGTCTTTATTGATTCTGTACATCTCATCAGCACAGAGAAATGAAATAAATACCATACACTATTATAAACTATGAAACACCTTCAGCTCCAGGCCGACTGCAGCTTTCACAATGCAGGGGCACAGCAAGAAAATTATTTAAAAACCAACATACCTTGAAAAATAGTGAGGCTGTCATCCATTTGACGACTTTCACAACCCAAAAGACATGCTTGTAGAGCTCAGTATTCACTACTCCAGGGTCTACTACATTAGCAGTCACATGGCTTCCATCTGCAGTCAGAAGATGCTGTAGTCGATAGGTAAATAACACAAGGGCAAGTTTGCTTTGGGCGTAGGCTCCATGGGGTGAATACGAACATCTGTACACAGGACAGAAAAAAAGAGAGGGAGATGCAGGTAAAAATAACCAGAAGGAAAACAGAATTGCACAAACATCAAATGTACCACATTTTGCAATATCCAGATATACACTGAGTCGTCAGAAGAAACAGCTTATCACTGGCAGGCGTGTTGTTTACTCAAGTTCTGGTGATTATTCCATCAGACACCAAGTCTTATTTATAGAAGGGAAAAATATTAAAATAAAATTACACAATACCTTCAGGAATCTCTATGTCAAACTCTTTAAACTAGAAATGCTGAGGCATCAATCTCCAGGCTACCATCACCTACAGGCCCTCAGACTTCTCTCCCCTCTTTTGCTCTGCTCCTTCCAAACATACATACCCAATTCCTACCTAATAAATACACGCCTGATCATACTGCTCCTGGTTGCTATTATTATTTTTATTGCATCAGTACCTACTACTTGAAGGTTCCTCTGTTGGGAACAGTACAGACGAGTTAGGTACTCATTGCACCTGCCCTGGTCACACACCAGGTTGTGCACAGCTAAGAGATGGATAAAAAGATGGGGCAAGTAGAGCAGCTTCAAGTATAACCACAGTTTACACAGTTTATAGCCCCTATACAGCCTTTAAAGCACAGATGGCTGGCAAGGTCTGTGCCAAAGAGGTATGATAAAGGCACACGAACTCCAGGAGCTACAGCAAAACACTACCTCCCTCCCATCTGGATGTCAAAAGTGCCTTTCTTTCAAGTCAAGCTTTCTAGGAACTGCTGATTAGTTGGTTTTCATTGCATGCAGGCAGCAGTACTTTTTTTTTTTTCCCCTTTTTTAAACAAGCAGGCTAGTTTCAGGCAAATTAGCAGGTATGTCACTTAGAATGCTCTTCCTGACTGGGGCCTCAGTATCACTTCCACAAATTCCTATGCCATAAAAATTCACTCCTGTAATTACTCCAGCCTCTCATCTAAACTTTTTTTATGCTTAGCAGCACCAAAGGTAAATAGTGGCATTACTGACAGCTTATAGGCAAAGCAGGCAGGAGCCTAAAGCAACAGGCTCCTGGAAACAGTAGAACCACTCCGGTCCCCATCCATTTTGCCTCTGCCAGAGACTGGGGAAGTGATGCTGCTGCTGCTGCCCATGTGGACTCAGGGGTTAAGGTGTGTGGGGCAGCATGACCCTAACCTGCTGGTGAAAGGTGATAGAGAGGCACCCGCTCAGGGACAGGACTGTCTTTCCTAATTCCCTCCTTTCCCCTATATGTTGTCCTGTCTCTGTGGTGGCTGCAGCTACAGGTCTTTCCTCTACACCTTCACCCTTAGTGCAAGAAATTCCCAGGCCAGGGATGCTCCTACTCTGCTGGAAAGCCTGCCTGTGATTTCTGTGGTTGTTACTATGTGCAAGTTTTCTATTTTCAATGAATAGTAAACATGAGTTCATTTTGTTATCTCATTCTTATTGAATATCTGATTTATAATATCCTGTGCACTTCACCACAGAAAGCCCGGGATGTTAAGAAACAGGCTGACTCTCTGCAGAGGTATAAGGCTACTGAAGCAATTTAACTGTCCACATTACCTGAAAGGACTCAGAAACTTGGAGACACCACAGCAAATACAGTTTAGCCACAGGAAGTAAAAGACAACAACACTGAACTTCCAGTGCATCTCTTTTCTTCCCCCCCCAC
>VYZT01000598.1:13195-51074 GCA_013400735.1 Pomatostomus ruficeps
CCCGCCCTTCCTTGTTCAAACAAATCACAGTCTACAAAAGCATGATATAAATTGAGACCAAAAAAGGACAGATGATCATAGGCGGCCCTTGCACCAACCAATGGCCTCAGCTGCAACGTGCTGGATAACATATCTCCATTATCATAAAGATATCACCTGCACCTCTGGGCAAAATGGGCTATTTAAAGAATAAAGAACAATCACTGCATGAATATAAAAGTGACTTGGAATTAGTCAGGAAATTGCAGTTACATTTTAAATTCAGCAACGTCCATGCTCTGATCTGAGACACTCAAAATGTCACCTTATGCTTCATGCATATTCCAACCCCTTTAATTTGAAGGACAAGATCCTCAGCTGCTACAAGCTTCTCCTGTGCACAGGCGTGCAGGGCAGAGCTCACGCTACCCATGGGAAGAAGCATTCATCCCAAGCTGTCTCCGGCAGCCAACTGGCAGCTAACCCTGGCACTCCTCCATCAGCACCACCATTCCTCCACTGAACGCAAGCTGGGGCACGGGACAAGCTTTCCGAGTTGGAGTGATCTTGTCTGGCAAGCGGCTCACAGGGAAGCAGAGTTGTGGACTACTCTGACTTGTTCTGCCTGGGTCTAGCCTGGCCTTCAGTAACCTTCAGATGCCAGGCAGGAGGATGGTGAACACTCCCCATGACTCCCTATTCCCACATTTTGTGTGAGTGCTATTTTGACTTACCTTGTGGCAATGAAGCACGAACTACAAGGGCTGGATCCTCCAAAGCCTTGTACTTCGCATAGATATGTATGTCAGAGAAACACGAGTGCTGAGAAGATATAAAAAGCTACCCAATCAACGAGGAAGCCTTTTATATCACAGTGCAGAGATGCAAATGATCTGCAAGGCAGCCGGGAATCAGACTTCAATAACATAATATAGATATGAAGAAGATAAAATTGGATACACAGAGCAAAAAGTTTTGGCAGAGCCCCTGCAATGATTACCTTCTCTCTTCCCAATTTCTGTGTGTGTGTTTTTTGCTTTCCAGCAATCTGACATCAATGGACTACTTAAGACAGAGGAATAACATGACACAGAACTGATGAGGATTTCTGTTGAACAACGGTTTTGTTCGTCAGTCCCCATTGTATTAGAATCACGTTGTTTAAATGCCACATTATAAAAATAGACCGACACTGGTTATTTGACTTCATTACATCCATTGTTGACTTTATGTATCAGAAAAGTAGGACCACATAGGCACCTACACTTACACCATGATTCCACCTCCCATGTGCACACATGTAGAATCACAGAAGGGTTTGGGTTGGAAGTTTAAAGGTCACCTAGTCCCACAACCCTACCATAAGAAGAGACATCTTTCCACTTGACAAGATTGCTCAAAGCCCCATCCAACCTGGCTTTGAATGGATGGGGCATCCACACTTTCTCTGGAAACCCATTCCTGCCTCACCGTCCCATCACAAAAATTTCTTTCTTTTGTCCAATCTAAATCTACCCTCTTTCAGTTTAAAACCCTAAAATTTATTCCTCTTACTCATGGAATTATCTGGCTTTAAAGCCTATGCATCTAAATCTGGACTCTCTTGGCACTTTATGCCCTGTATGCACATTTTTTTACAATGAATAAAAGTATAATTACATCCTAAATAAAATAATATTGACATTATGCATTTCCACATTTTCTGAAGTTTCTAAAATCTTTCTGAAATCAATGTGCATACAAGAGGCCAATCACCCAAGCAGAACACAGCTTACCAGCAAACTGTACTAGCAGAGCAGTGCACACAAGGCTCCTGTGATGCTTGGACCTTTGCTGCTTTGAGGACACAGGGTATTGATGCTTCACAGCCAGGCAAGCAGACTCTCAAGCAGAGAAACTCTGCCTCCTAACTAGGCAACCAGGAAAGTAAAAGACTGGTAGCTGCCGGCTCCCAGTGGTGTATGTGGGTGCTGGTCAGTCAGCTGGAGAGCTAAGGAGGTACTGGTGTTGGATGCTCAGGGATACATCCTAATAAATACTGCCCACGCGGCTTGGGCGATGCCAGACAGCATGGTCTGTGATATGGCAAGCCTGTACACGGTCAGCAGCCAGGAAAAGGTGAGCAAGGACTTGGTGGGAAGAAGTTCAGTGGGAAAGCATGGCATGCCTGGCATCATTGGCTTGGAGAAGTTCACACTTACCTACGCATTTGAGCAGGGCTCACTGTGGACCTCTCTTCCTACCACAGAAAAGAGTGGCATCCCCCAGGGGATGCCCATCCACAGCATTTTGCTAAGTCAGTGCTGATAAAACAGAGCAATGCACAACACACTAAATAAAAAGTACAGGAGTTAAGGCAGGCAGAATTTAATTTGCTTCTTTGAAATCTGGCCAAGAGAGCACCAATATACAAGTCCTTCTCCTTCCTTTGAAAATAATGTTTTGTTGATTCTATACTGATGAATAAAGGATAAGGATAAGACAGGTTTTGCAGTTTGTGTCCAATTAATTTTTAGCAGAAGTTTTTACTTCTGGCTTAAGATTTTTTGCAACATAGGCTACAGGATTGACTTACTATTACAAAAATTAGGGAGGAGAAAAGAAAGGGATTATTTTGCATTTTTGCCAGAACAAAATACGTAGGTATTCAATTCTGGAGTGAGTGCCTTGGGGTTTGCTGATTTCTTTTCTTTTCTTTTCTTTTCTCTTTTCTTTTCTTTTCTTTTCTTTTCTTTTCTTTTCTTTTCTTTTCTTTTCTTTTCTTTTCTTTTCTTTTCTTTTCTTTTCTTTTCTTTTCTTTTCTTTTCTTTTCTTTTCTTTTCTTTTCTTTTCTTTTCTTTTCTTTTCTCTTTTCCACCAGAAGCTGATTAGCTGATTTTGCCACTTACCTCCATGGTGTTGTCTCCAGCAGCAGTTTCCCTATGGAATGCATTTTCAAACAGTAATGAGAAGCCAAATTTCAAACCGAAGCCTGCAGTAGCTAATTAGGTGTTTAAATATGGACTCAGCTGCTATCCCAGTTTGAAAGCTGGATCGATGTTTAGCACATCCCTTGGCAACGAGTCTTCATCTTGTTTCTCCTCAGGTTGGCTTTAGTTGGTCTGTTTTCTGCAGTTTGTTTCCTGCACTTACGTCCAATGATCCCATGTTTAGTGAAGAGCATGGAGTGAGGTTAGGGTACTCACTGAGTAACATGGGAAACAAAACTGCTGCTTAGCACAGACCACTTCCTTTGCCCCTCCTGTGCACAGGGCTCTTGTTGCTCTCAGCTTTTCCACTCTCATTAACAGCTCCTCTCGCGTTGTGCTTGCACGCATCACAGACTTCATGGACTCACTGGCAGCATCCTCTCCCCCACCACATCTCACTTCAGCCTGTGACCATCCTGACTGCCACATGGGTCAGTTTAACCCAGCCAGCACTAGCACTGAAGCTTTCCTGATGTGGACCTCTTTCACAATCATTTTGAATGTCATCCTCCTTTCACCTGTCACCGCGCTCCCCAATTTCCAGTGTGTTAATTTGTCCGGAGGGCAGAGTGCACCAAGATCACACTGGAGAAAACCCAGCTGCTATGTGCTCCATTAAGACAAGTGATGCAAAACGTGGCTGACGTGCTGGGTTTTTTAATGAAAGGCCACAAAATTTCAATATATGCCTTAGGATGAATCAGGGAATTAGGCAAAACATGGGCTAGCTGTATTAAAATGACTAAAGCTTCCTAATGATTTATGTATAAATCCTGCAAAACATCATCACCATTGCTTAGTCAAGACTATAAAAGTCTATTATTAAACACTCACGAAGCTTTCAGAGTCTTAAACTTTCTTTCTTCGGGGAATGCGCCACAAGATTTTTCAAGTTTTGATAGATTTTGCAGTTTATTTTGAAGCAGCTAGAGAAATATATTGGAAAATAAACATCTCTTTACTGGTTATCATAAGCAATTTCTTTCTCTTCTCTTGTGATAAAGCTTGAGTCCTAAATATTGTTTATTAGATTAAAGCAGGCTTCCTGACAGTCCTACATATATTTATCCTGTGAACACAGAGTCTCATTAATTGTGATTTTCTCTCAATAAAAAAACAACAAACCAACAACCAAAAAAACCCCAAAAAACAAACAACCCCCCCCCCAAAACCCCAAACTCCCCAAAATATAAACAAACAAAATCCACCAAAAAAACTCAAACAGAAATACAGACAAGGAGAAAAGACCAAGCTGGATAAATGAGAATAAGTATATTACCACTGACAACCGGTATTTTAGCAATTGAAAGAAAGAAGCATACACATTAGTATGCAGCTCAAACAAAGCTCAAATCTAACGTATTAACTTATCTATTTATTCAGATTTTGTTGCAATTATGTTTTGTACAGTGGCTGTCCTGTTACCAACTACTACTATAGGCTATTGCACAGTCACTCAACTCATATTCCACATGTTACTCACACACAGCTCTGGACAAATCCAGGCTTTCTCTGGCATCTTTCAACTGTAGTAAAATAACATTTTTCTTCTTAAAATTAGAGTATAAGGGTAAAAGCCCAGAGCTGGGAAATGCTCACTCTCTCTAACAGGTAAAATGTTGGTAATGGTCTCATGACTGGGCATTTTGGTTGTTCCTGAGCAACTTCTCATGCACCTCTTCATGTACATTTCTTTCATATATGTGATGTGTAACCTTTAAAAATGAATTGTGACTATATACATATAACAGTTGAGGTGGCTGTAGTATAACCCTTGAGCGAATAAGGAATGTAACATTAGGGACTCCTGAAGAGCCCTCATGACCCTGTGATGAACTTGTTCAAAAATAAGGCTGCCAGACCAATATATGAAATTAGTGGTTCTACACAAGATAAAAAGCAAATCCTTCATGTCCTAATTTGTGGCATAGGGGTTACCTAAGCAGCCATAGGCCAGTGGCACTTTCAGAGCAACCCATCTTGCCTTTCATTCCTCTTCCTGCAGTGATCTCCTCGGTTCCACGTTACGCACACACAGCTCTGGACAAATCCAGGCTTTCTCTGGCATCTTTCAACTGTAGTAAAATAACATTTTTCTTCTTAAAATTAGAGTATAAGGGTAAAAGCCCAGAGCTGGGAAATGCTCACTCTCTCTAACAGGTAAAATGTTGATAATGGTCTCCGTAACTGATATCTCTGCAAATCAGTGATTTATGCTTAACCCACAATGCAGTAGGAGCCACAAGCTGGAAACTGAGTTGTGTTTTGTTTTTTGTTTCTTTTTTAAAGCCATGCATCACAACTTCCAGCACTTCATTGTATAAATACATAGCATTCAGTGGCTAGCCCCTTGTTATAGCCTTCAGGAAATGCAGAGGGAACAAAAATTAACTTACTGTCTCTTGAGGACTACATTTAGTAAAGAAACCTAGAATGTCTTTATTTTAAAATCATTTATTAAAGGCAAAATAAGCCAGGGCTTGTCATCCTGGGTGTTACTGTCATCCAGATGGAATAAGAGCCTCATTTTTCATTTGGCTGATCCCTATTCTTAATGGCAGGAGGTAAGATGCCAAGAGCTATTCTGCTCTACTGAGAGTTGCCGTGTGCAGCTCAGTTGCTGTTTGCTCAGCACACTTCTCAAATGTCTTCTCAAAGTTTCACCAGAATCAGTACCTTTAAAGAAGTCACATTTTTTCTGTTTATGTACAGTTGGTGTTAATTTCAAATTTTTCGAATATCTTAAATACCAATGGCAAATTCAAGTTGTAGTCACTGTAATTCCATTCTCTCAGGAAATATATCTCTTTATTTAGAATAATATAAATTGCCACTTTTCTACAGTAAGGGCATTTGATACAGTGTTAAGTACTTACTAATAGTTGAAGTGGTATTTGAGCATAATAGTATGCCTTCATTCAATTAAAATTTTTCATTAAACAAATGAATTAGCAAATATATAAAAGGAAGAAAGAGTTTGCATTGCTTTATCCAAGAAAAAGATCACAGCTTCAAGATGTACATTCTGTGTCCTCATGACCATTTTGACGGATGGGGAAACAACATGGACACATATCTTTTTATATTATCTCTTGGATAATCTGGATCTCAGGTTATTGAAGATTGTCACACATCTTGTAGGATTATCTATAGGATTATAACTGGGGGGAGGTACTCTCTACCCACTTGTGGAAAGCTTCCTACCTCTCCTGCAACACAGCTTTTAAGTTGAAGGAAGTAATAGGGGGGTTTCATAGTTTCTTTGCTTCCACCAGAATGCACATAGGACCACAAAAGGCCCAGCAATAACTCGAATAATCCAAAATCTTCTTAAAAAGCATCTTGAAACTGATGTAGACTTTTACAGATTAGCTGCAAGTTCTGAGCTTTTCATTCTGGGACTCAAAAGGAACTCTAGGGTCTGAATATGTATAATAAAGTGCTGCCATTTCAACTCCAGTGAGTGCACCCAATGTGGTTGGCAGATTTACAGTAGACTATGTTAGTGTATATGCAAAGATAATATAAGGTTTAATTGCGGCAGGATCAATCCACTGCACTGCTTTGGATTTAAGGAAGTGCTGAATGTGTTCTGCAAGAGCACATATTCACCACACTGGAGGACCGATCTGTCTTACCAGAGGAAATGTGCTTTGAATGTGCACACAGACTGCAAAATCCTTTTTCCTTTGAGATATCTCTAACTACTGTGCAGAAAATGCTATGTCATCAATCTTTGTTAACGGAAATTACAAAAGATTAGCAAGTCTGGCACAACATACTTTTGAAAATCATTTTCTGCTTGTTGAAACAATTTAACAACTTCTGCTTTTTAGAAGTTTTCTTATGTAGAGAGATTTCAAACATCACAGCTTCAATCTGAGTGATAAAAGTGACTAACTCCCAGTACATGAGCTAAGACAAGGAACAAACTCATAAAGAAAGACAAGTATTTGTTAAAAGCCATCATAAGACTTCTCCTCAGTTGGAAGACCTTCCAAGGTTAAAGGAGAAATACATCTGAAATGCCAACAGGTACCAGAGGACTCAAAATGTGAAAGTTTTCTGCATCCATGAAATGACTCACAGTCCAGACACAGCGTGAAAGGCTTTCGTTCTTGAGAGACTGTACATCAACAGCATCACTCATCCACTGTCAGAAATCAGGTGGGATTTAAATGAGATTTAAATAAGAAAGGGGTCTGTGAAGAGGGAGGGTCTTATCTGAGGAACACAAACAGACCAGCTTCAGCAAAACAAGAAAACCTACAAGAAAGGAGTAACATACAAAGCAGTCCACAGCCAGCACTGCAAAGTGGTTATTTCTAAGCACCATAAAGAACAGTGTCAGCCATCGCTTTCTCTACCATTTGGCCTCAGAGCTGAGTTTTTGGTTTTGCTTTATAAATTTCCCAACACTCTGTCACCCTGGAACACTGTAAACAGAGATCTGTAATGGAAAACCAAGCATTTCATAAGAAGGGGCATGGCATGGCCTGGGACCAGAATGCTTAAGACCTCTTCTACTTGCCAACATGCCAGAACCTGGTGAAATCTGGCAGCTTTGGCATTCCAGGAAATGACATGAAGTTTCATGTCCAAACACTAAAAATCCCACACCGTCACAGAGCTGCCCTGCCCCAGCCCTCACTGAAAAAAGAATGTAAAAAGACTGCTGCTTTGACAGATTGATTGATTGATGGATTGATTCTTTGTGGCAATTCAGATACTGAACATGCCTACCACTCCTTTAACCTCACTGTTAAAAGCTCTCGAGCTTCTTCTAACGCTACTATGAGCCCCAGTGCTCCTCAGTCTCTGCCCCCCTTTGGGAGGCTGAGACTTTGCTGTGTACGGCCCCTCTCCACCTCCCATGGCAAGAAAGGCTGGGCTACCACAGCACCCAACATATAATGACAACAGAAGGAATGGAGCAACAAAGCTACAACAACATCAGACATTCTGGCAGTATTAGAAACCCTGGGGGCTAAAATATTTAATGTTTACATAGATTTGTTTTACTTAGAAAGCATAGTTTTCACAACACAATTTTTATCAAGAACTCGATTTAATCAAAAGACCAATTTTTCTTCACAGGTGTACGTTTCAGCTGCTTGGTCTACTTCTGAACAAATGAAGTTCTCCTTCCCTGAACAAAGAGGTTTAGGATGAGAAATATAGAAAAGGTTAAGAGTTAGCAAATCACAGAGGCAGAAATCTGCCTTTGCCTCCCTGCATATTACCTCATAATCCTTAATGCATGTGGCAAGACATGGGATGTATGGCTGTGAAGAACCAGGAGCAACAGCAGGGCTGAACCTGGAGGGGGTTTCTGGAAGGATAGTTGATAATTCTGACCATTTCTCTTAACACATTATTCCAGGGATTTACAGGCACGTGCGCCAGCCTTCCTCAGCTGTGCTAGGCAGCCCAAAGGACAACTCCACTGACAAGATACCGGGAGGATGGTGGTAGTTAAGGATATCGAGAGAAATGCTTAACACATTTGAATAATTACCCAGGACCTGAACTCCGAAGCTTTTAAGGTTCATTCAGCCTTAATGAGTCTTTTGCTGACAGAAAGATGTTAAACTAACCTTCCCCTCTCCAGGGTGACAAACTCTCTCTCTGCTCCCAGTTCTCTGAGTCCCTTTTGCCCTCTCTGTCACATGAATGCAACACATTAACTTTCACATGACCACAGAACCATCTTGCCTCTTTGAAAAACAGCACATCTGTGAGACGCGCTGTCCTGAATGCCTCGCAGAGCTGGCTTCTCCCACCCAACCCACGGTGCAGGGGGAGGCTGGGTAGTAGGAACACCCTGTACCTCACATACTTCCCAGCATGCTGCAATTTTGAACTAGTTCAGAAACACCGTGTCCTATTAAATCAATAACCATTATTAATAATCCTTTGTTAAGACCATTAACTCTTTTAGACAAAAAGGAATTTAACATTGTGACAAAAAGTACCTACATTTAATATTCCCAAATACATGTAAGTCTGACATTACCTGTGTTGTATCAGTGTTACACTCTGTTATTGTTCTCCAGAAATCAATCAAGCCTAAAAGCATTTTGATTAGACAGAATGAAAATACATCAATAAATGTAAAACAAAAGCTTCCTGAAGTTGGCATCCTGACTTAAATATTTCTTTTTTATATGTTGCAGGAATGGATAAAACACTTGATATGAATTGGTCTGCTGATACAGTGGCCTATTTATTTTTTTTTAAATTAACTTATAGAATTTGAGATCTGTACCTTCCCCAGTACACTCATTTTCCAGGCCAGAGAGTCAATTTTTTGCAATTAATGCTAATTGCTGCAAATACAAGGGATCATTTTGCAAAGTAGCAAATCCTTTTGCATTTATGCAGAAAGTATTTAGCAAAGAAGGACTGAAACACCCTTATGTGTGTGCAATAAGCATTTGAATACTTCTTCATCTAACTAGATACAGGAAAACTTGATAACCTGCTGCAGGAAGGACATGTCTAAATAAAACCAACACTGTGCTGCAGTTAGCATTTGGTCCTGTCAAGGCAACATGATTTATCTGGCAAATAGAACCAGAATATACAATAAAAGTCACCATGGAGAAGCTGCTTAAAAAAACAGAACTCAAACAAACCCATATATTCCATGAGTTAAATAAAACCTATGTGTATCTATCTAATGATCTAGAAAAATCTTTTATGACTACAATTTCTGTATTTTTCACAGCATTTTATTAAACAACAGTCCAGTGATACAGCTCTTTATATGCTATTATGAAAGACTTCTGTACTGACCAAAATGGATTTACAAAAAAAGGGGTAATAATGAAAATCTCTCCTACTTCCTTTTACAAATTTTCCTTTATTGTATAAAAAGTTAGAAAAAAACCCCAATGGTACTATGCTACTACTATGCTACATCAGCTTCATGTTTGTTTTTGTTTGAATTTAAGATGTTATACTCCCAGTTCTTACAGTCAGAAAGAATTAAGAAACTTTAAGTGACAGATCAATCATGAAAAGGCACTGAAGGAACTAGATGAGTATTTAAAAAATAGAAGCTTTTCCTTGGAAAAAAACCATTGACTCATCAAACCATTTTTAGTAAAAAGAGATCTGTTTTACACAAACATCCAGCTTAAAAAAAAAAAAAGGAAAAAAAAGAAAAGGTAGTTAAAAACTGATGGAGATACTACAGAAGGATGGTTTAGAAATGAAAGATTAGGAGTTTCAGTTTTATTGTTATACTTCAAAATCTGAATGCCAATGTACTCACAGGGATTATTACAAATAAATAAAAAAAATTTTAGAACACTGAAATCAAATGGTTTGGTTTCAAAAATGGATAAATATTTTCCAAAAGTAATTCAACATCTTAACTTTTAGTTGCTGTTCATGGAAGATATTTTTCAAAATTTCAGTAATTCTGATGGAAGAAAATCCTCAACTTTCTGCCCAAACTTAATATAACCTCTTTTAACCAACAAACATCAACAAACAACCAGCAAACGTTCCACATATAGAAGAAGAGAAGATGAAGGACATCCCCCATCCAAGAACAGGAGGTATTCAGCCACTTTGCTAGACAGGTTTTCCCATCAGGACATACTACTTCCTGTTACAGTTCCTTATGAACTGCCTAACAGAGGAGACTAACTGGAGCTGCCTGGTCTCTCCAGAATCTTCCCAGGTCTTGGGCAAAGCTGTTTACCCTATTTTGCACCAGCTAGGACACACACGTGGCAGCTGGGAATTTTGCAATTCTTTTCATTTAACTTCTATTGTCTCTGACATGATTCATGCACTAGGGCTACAGGGAAAAAAATACAGAAGTTATATATAATATATTATATTCAGCTTGGAGAGTTAAAAAAAAAAATCAGCTCCTTCTGCAGTGGAGAGCAGTGGAAAGAGAGCAGAAAAGTGTGACTAACTGTTCTTGAATATACAAGAGATGTGAACCAGAAAAGGAGCTGTGTTACTGTGGCTGGGGAGTTCATATATCTGTGATTCACCGCATTACAGGGCCCATTTTGTATGCAAAAAGAGAGGATGATGAAAGGAATAGTTAGTCATGGAGAAAAAGCTAGACAGAACATACAAAGATGCTAACCCCTGGGAAAGGAACATATTCAAGTGTGATCCACAGCCTGGGAAAGAGAATGAGGTCTTTCTT
Source organism: Pomatostomus ruficeps (assembly GCA_013400735.1). Taxonomy (NCBI): domain Eukaryota; kingdom Metazoa; phylum Chordata; class Aves; order Passeriformes; family Timaliidae; genus Pomatostomus; species Pomatostomus ruficeps. Next base: position 24,323 of record VYZT01000598.1, read on the forward strand.
TCTTTACTTTCCTAAAAATACCTTCTTTCTTTGGTAGGTAGAGCACTCAAAGGAGTATCCTTCACCTCAGCCTTGACAGAGCACCATAAAGTCCAGTGCACTGCTCAAGCCTATCTCAGCCCAAGTGGATGGTACATTATTCTTCAAGCTTTGGCTCAAACCAGACAGCCATATTCTCTCATGACCATGTTTTTTAGTACTCTCCCTTTAGAAAGTATTATTTAAGGCAGGCAAAAGAGGAAAGAAGGCCATGCTAGCTGTGCTGCTGGAGCAGGCCATGCACTACCCTCTGCATGCAGTTGCTGAAATCACCACTGTGGAAATGCTTGCAGATGGATTGTGTTTTTGTTAAACTTTCACCTTCCTGAAAACAGTCGTATTCAAAGTAGGGATGAAGGAGAATGATTTGCTTTAGGGATCCCCTTGACGACTCATGTGGTTGCTGCTGAAAATGGTCTGGATCTAAAAGACCACAAAGGCGTTTGATGTTCTCCATACATATCCTTCAGCAAAAGAACCGGGAGAACAGTCAGTGCCCTTATTTGAGTGCGTTTGCATTTTCAATAACACACATGAAACAAGCTGTGCCCTGCCAGCTTGGAACAAGCTCTATCCTGCCTTGATGTACCCATGCCATGTCTCTTCCACTGGTGTGTGTGTGAAGAGGAGGGGCAGGAAGGGGGAGAAATGGCATTCATAGGGAAGAAATCAGAGTGGAGCTAGGGGGAAAAGACAAGAAGATAAATCAAGAGGAGGAAATAAACTGGTGGGTAGAAATAAGACATCCTTGGAAAAAAAAAGAAGAAAATATGAGATAGGGAGGGAAAAGACAATTCAAACAAAAAACCTCAAAAGACACAGAGGAAGAAGCAGGCAAAAGTGAAGAAAGAGACAACAAAGAAAGGAAAATAATGTAAAATACATAACAACAAAATTTAATTAACCATCCCACTGAAAAGGAGCTAACAAGAGAACAAGATGGCAGAAAACAAAACAAAAAGGAAACATGGAGGACAAGCTTCATTTAACACTGTTCATGAGACAGGCCTTCCAAAAATTTCTTGTTATGCTGTTGCCCTATGGTCACTGATATGGGTGATGTTTGGTTTCAGATCAGGTCTCTCAGCAGCAAGTACAAGCAATGCAGACAAATGGCCACAAATGTGACTGTCAACCCAGAGTCTCCCAAGTGAGAGAAGGATTCCACAGAAGTCCATGATAAAGTAGAGAACTGAACCTCAGTTTACTGTCTCCTTTAAGTCAAGTCTTCTGCCTTTCCTTCTCTGCCATGCTTGATGGATGAATCCTTCTCCAGTAATGTCACTCACCTTCAGTCAGGACACTAGCCCTACCAACATCTGGGAATAATGGGACAAGAGGATGATAAACAATTCAGCCTGCTGCCAGCAGTAATTTTGCCAGCAAAGAGTACAGCCCCCTCTTTCTCCAATAATGACTCCAGATGGTTTTTCTGCTTTCCTGCAAGGTTAGGTCTACCAGCCAATCTGGGAACATACACCCAAATAATAATATAAATTATGGCCAACTGGTGCAACTCAAAATAAAGAAAAACAAAACAGTAGAAAATTTTTAGAATGATTTCCCATTCACACGAGCAGCAAAAATGAGACATGGCATCACCAGGAAACTGTTTACCATGGGTGTCTTTACCACATCCATTAAAGCTCTTGAATGTTGCTCTGAATCACAAGGCATCTCCAGGGCCCCATGGAGCAGGCAGTGCCTGGGTATGATATCCCCCAGCAGTCCTCCTTCTAAACCCCCTGCTCACACTGTAGGAACCCAAACACACAAGTCGTCTCACTGGTTTTTGCAGCACTATTTATGGTGATGTCAAACTATTTGCCTGAGTGAGGGCTTATTGGCAGTTAGGCTAAAAAAAACAATACCCAGGAGCATCTTTTTACACCTGAACCAAGGTTTGGACCTGAATTTACAGCCCACTCTGGGTTTCACCTGTGTGCCTATGTGCAGACACCACTGCTGCCCCTGAGTGATTCAGAGCATCTGTGTGGGAAGTAGCAGGCAAAATCAGTCAGAGTCTGTCATCCTTTACGGCCCTTCTTACATCAATAATGTTGAAATGTAAAGGACACAAAAGCTGCAGGTAAATCTCACTGGTATATTATTATTTTTCACGTCAGACTGGTCATGTTATTGCTCAACCATAACTTTCCTAGCTGAAAGTTCCTTTAAAATAGGAGTTAATAATGATGAATCAAAGATAGGGATGATCCTAAATTAAAGAGGCACAGTACAAAGCCTTGTTATAATCAAGGAAACTACTGTTATCTAGACACACTGAGCAGTCACATTTAATTCTGCATTCCACACTTTAGCCCAAAGAAATACTAATCTCCTTAGCCCCCTTGCACAGTGCCATCCAGCATGTGTCCATCAGAAGCAATGAATACATAGATCAAGTGAAGAGTAAGGGTAATTTCCTGTGGTTGTTTCACAAGCCAGAGATTAAATTGTGACTACCCTGCAGACGTTTAAACAATGGATTGTAATAAAACTGATGCCATAATATGTAATCAGAAGTCTGACATGCCTAATACAGCATTCACATGTAAAATGTTTGCAGTGGAAACAGCCCAGCCCTCTAATTTCAGTCTTTGTTTGGAAATGACACCTTGGGCCAGGTACCTCTGAACACCTGCTGAAGTCCCTGTCAAAGGATGGAGACAGATTTTCATGGAAATGATGCAGAACCCAGACTGGCTTCATGCAGGCAGGCAGAAGCTCTCTGGGCAGGAGCCCATGAGAAGGCAGGCTCTGTTTGAGCCTATTAGTAAGCACATAATTGCCACGCATGGCTGCATAGGGAAATTTTGAAATTTATCTCAGTTATCCTGCCCGTTCCTCCACTAACTAAACCACTCTACACGGTTTCTGTATGATACCAGAGACATTTACCACATCATTTGGTGTCTTCCTAATGTTAGACATAGCCCACAGACATTCATCCACAGTTTTCCTAAATGAAAGCAGGACAGAAGTCATCCATGCATTTTAACCCATTTTACTGGATTAAAAACCCAGTGTGGCCACAACTTGAATCTGAATAAGCTCTTGGGGAAGCGCAGGGGATGACATAGACATGAGCAGGTCTACCATAGGCAGTGAATCACCAGGCTGATGTGTGGGAGGACAAGGACCACAGGGGTCGGGCAGGGACAAGCAGCGTGACACAGCCTGGGGTCGGGAGTGGGTGGAGGAAGCTGGAGCAGGGCTGTGAGAGCAGGATGTCAGGAGCAGAGCAGGACAAGGAGGATGCCGAGGGCAGAGGGAGCAGAGGACAGCGCTGGAGCTGCGGGTTGGCGGGCAGTGCTGGCGGGCAGCAAGGAGCAGCAGCAGCAGGAGGAGGAGGGCCGGCACAGCAGCTGTGAGGCAGCTGGGCAGCAAGGGCGCGCTGCCCCCCCGAGCCCCGTCAGCATCCCCGCTCGGCGGGCGGCAGCGAGCAGCCACGGACGTCTGCCTGAGCCCATCTGCGGGCAGCAGCGGGGCCTCTGCGTACGCATCCCCTTGGGGACCATGTTTATCAGCATCCACCCAAGCCTTTTCAAAACATCCCAGTTACGGAGAGTCTCCCTAATTAGGCAGTGCATGCATCGCAGCCACATCGCCGCAGTATAAGCATCAGAAAGCAAGTGAGGTTTTCAAAGTCCAGAATAAAAGACGCGTTCAGAAGTTTATAAATTACTTGTATCTTTGACTCAAGGCTGTAAGCTTTGATCAAATCCGAAATATATTAAGCAAGTGCTTGAGAAGCACCATAAATTGTAAAAACAAAACAAAAAACAAAAAAAAAACCCCAAAAAAACCCCAAACAAACAAAAAAGCCCCACCCCCCACCACAACAAAACCCCACCTCATTCAGTAGTCATTAACGATTCTGTTGTAGTTTAATCTGCACACGATTACTACAGATCAGTGAATACCAAAAAGGGATCGGTACCTGCTTTGTAAGTCGTTTAGGTGCAATTTGCCTACATAATGGGTGGCTGATGAGACAGTGATGATCCTAGCATTGTGACTGTGCGTTCCTGATTGCTTCAGCGTATCCAAGAGGAGGTTAGTCAACAGGAAGTGTCCCAAGTAGTTCAAGCCGAAGTGCTTCTCAAACCCATCCTCCGTCTTCCTTTCAGGGACCAGCATCACCCCAGCTGGAGGAAAAAGTAGAGGTAAAGCCTGTTGATTTATTCCAGAGGAGCAGCAAGCTAGAAGGAGCACGGATCTCCTCTGCAGAGGGTAAACACAGCATTTAGAGCAATGAGTGACGGGTGATGGCATGTAAAGTCGACACTGATTGATTCCTGACAAGAAAATGGTCTAAACCTCCACTTTGGTTTCTTTATCCAGATAACGTGCTGATTGACTCTGTCCATCCCTCCCTGCAGGACTGTGAGGGTAAATGAGGTCATTTGTGAAAAGTGTTTTCAAGAGATGGGAGCTGGGCCATCCCAACAACATTGCCTCCGTCAAAGCTCTGAGCAGTGGAGACAAGGCCAGGCTAAGCAGCAGACGCGCTCTCCCAGAAAGTCTTCTCCCGAGACCTGGCTGGAGTTTAAAGCTCGTGTGAGTCTACATCTGAAATCTGCAACTTCTGTCTCTCTTGTGTGGGTTAGAAAAGATGTAGCAAATTTACCCAATATATCTTAATTACCATGCTTACAAGCAGCTGCATATTGAAATTAGCTTTTCAATGCTTATTTTGGCAATATTTTTGCATAAATTTCTACGAACCACAATTTTCAAACTCAGTGTCTAAAATAAGTATCCACATCCCCAACATGCAATGTTGATTTCAGCATCTTGCAGAAAATTCAGAGCTCATGCATAAATTATATCATGTATTGAGGCTGTGTGAGGGATAGTTACCCTGCTCAATTATAGCATAGACTTGAATGCTATAAATTATTCTTATTTTTATTAAAATTTAATTACTGTACAAGTGGACATGACCTTTGTCATTTAAATGTAGATGGACATAACTCATGGAGAGTCCTGTTATAGGATGCTTCTCTCTAAAACCCATGAATATGATACAGCAGAAAGGCCACCTCTGCACAAAAAACATGAGATAGTGTCTGCTTAATCCTCATGCCACTTCATGTGTCCACTAAAAACGCCTCTAACATCCCATTTACTGATGTCAGCCTGACCTGGTGATGGCACATTAAATGACCATTTTAAATTGCACATGCTGTACATCTACACTACTGCTTTGGGAGTTCCTGCCACCTGACAGTCCTGCTTTGTTGCTGCCGCTTGGGCCTAAGGAGGGATATTTTTGGGATCTATTTTAGTATGGCAAACACCCATAGTGATTCACCTGTGGCTTCCTACTGCTTAGTGGAGCAACTGGAGAAGCAGTGTGAGGGGAAGAAACTCAAAAAGACCACAGAGAAAATAAAAGGCTTGGATATAACGCAGGGTACCTGCACATGGAAAACTTGAGACTGAATATAAGCGATGATGACTGGTCATACAGTGAAAGAAACACAGCACAAATTACATGATGAGACTCCGCAGAAGCTCTGATTAGCATCTCCTTGTGTCATTTACTGCTGCAAACTATGTATAATCACATCTGTAACAGCAGCTGGGACTGAGAACTGGCATGAAGGTTATGGACTGATGCAAATGTGAGACAAGCCCAGCTGTGACTTTTTCTTGTTTTCTGGGAAGAAGGAAAGGATGGGAATGGCAACAAACCCCAAGCTCCCAGACCAAGTCTCAGCCTGCTACAGTGCAAGTTTTAGCACAGGCAGAACTCAGCACGAGCTGTTGGAGGGCAGATGGAAATATTGCTGCATCTCTGAGCACTAGGGCTAGTACAAGGAAATGATTTGCATATCTCCAAGGCCATCCTGCCCTCCAAAGCTCTGACTCTTGGGAAAGGTGAAAGGGAGCAGTTTGCCAGAGGTCTGTTTGCAGCAACACTAGGAAAATACAAGGCAGCTAAGAAAGGCAGCCAACAAAAAAGAGCCCCAGCACAGCAAGGCTGATGTGCACCACAAATGCTGCTTCTGCATCTGCCAGAGCTGCTGCAGGGCTTGCTATCGGACCCCTTCATGCCCGGACACACTTCTGTTGGTTGAGTCAGATGGAGGGATGGAGAAATCTGTCCTGAGAGAAGTGTGTTAGGCAGCTGCTGCAGCCGTTCGGCTTTGCACCATGACCAGCAGGCAAACACGGGGAGGCTGCCATCGCTCACATTAGCCCCGAGGATGCCTGTGCCACAGCAGCTTCACCCTCGACCTCCAGAGAGGCACAGGATTTCAGGAACACACAGAGGATTTGCCCTCCGCCCCAATTAGTCTCTACCATCTGTGCTGCACATCCTGGAAACAAATGACTGATCTGAGCTCAGGTCAGGAGACAGAAAAAATTTCCACTCATGCAGTGCACAACTGTAAAAATATACACTTCCCAAAATTATTTTGCTCATTCTTCAGGAACATTGCCTGAGTAGAAATTCTGGTCAAGTCCTTGAGCAGGCACAATCACCTCTGCTTGCATCTGATGCTACTATAATTCCCTTTTCGTCTTTAAGAGCTGCTCAAATAATGCTAAGTCAAAACACCTTTGAAAGACTGTTTTTGTTTTTTAAAGGCTCTCATCTTTCAGGTAGTTCATATCAAGGCTGTCAAAAAAATATTGCCCTGTAGTCTGAGGGCAGTTTCTCTTATTTGAGGGAAAGCTATTTTAATTCACTGAAAGTGAGCATACAAAAGAATACCCAACAGGCAACTGAACCTGTCTGCTTCCTTAACAAAAGGGAAAACCTTGTAAGTGTAGCAGCAAGCTCTCTTTTTTAAATTATTAACTACCTAACGTTTAGTAGATACCAAAAGCGGCATGCTATTGATTTTCTCTTGTCCAGAAACATCATCAGCTTTATATAAGGGCCCCAAATGTTAACTCAAAAATGAAAGCTGATTCTATTTTTAATGCTTTGAATTAATCTAATACTATTTGAAACATTAACAAATGCCTTAGCTCTTCATTGTAAACTAATAATGATTCTGCTTATTCTTCTGGTATGGAATCCAAAGAACTCAGTATCCTTCTGATTTTAATCATCAATAGTCAGCCTTATAATTTTTTCAGAGTGTATGTGAAATCCAAAGCAGCACACAAATCATTAATGACAAACACCTCAGCTCTGATAAAACCTTCTTATATGTTTTTCCCCTGTGATTTAGCTGGATTGTCTCCAGAAGATCCAGTTTTAAAATGTCACTGATAATATCATGGCATTAGAAAATTAATTAATAAGTAAAATGAACATGCGCTTTTACTTTGTAATTGATTAGGTGTTACTGAAATATTCTGGAAAAAGACTGATACTATGGGCATAAAAAACTGACTAAACAAAACATGGATGCGTGATTTTGCAGAGGTAGAAATAAATTACAATAAGGAAAATATTCTTCTGCATAATTCTGCTGAACAACTGTTCTTATAGATATAGTAATATATTCCAATGTGCTGCAGTTCTGCATTTATTGTAATATGTTCAACTTATATACCATTTTTAATTAGCTTTAATGAATAACAAAAATTATATTCTTTTTTGATTCTATGACTAAGCAATAATTGTATTTCTCACTCAAAGAATGAATACACTTCAAGAGAGCTGTCTTTGTAAGCAGAAATTTTTGATTATTTCCTTTAAAAGTTTCTAATAAAACTCTTGGTTTCTGATCCATCAAATGTCTTACATAATTTAAAGAACAAAATGGATCTCATACTGCATTCAGCATAACAAAAAAAAATGCTATGATAGTCGTAAGTATTATAGGCCAGACATACCACATTTTTATTGAATTATACAGAAGAATTTGCACTATGCCTGCTCGTACTGCAGATGATGACAAATACTGCTCTAACTCCTGTACCTCCCACTGAAAAGATGTCCTTCATCTCCATTATAAAATGTGTTTTAAGAGCTGTAAAAATACAAGTATTTCACTCACCTGGATTTATTTACAGTGAGCTATTTGGAGGTTTTTAAAGTCAGTTCTCTCAAACTCACTACAAAAGAAAGATTTAAGACCACTTTTTCGCATGCAGAACAAAATGTCTGCCTTCCCAGGCAGCCTTATGGCAGAGGGTTTGGAGGCAGATCCCCCTCACACAAATTCTTTTATCCCCAGAAAGCCAAAGGCTGGGCAGGTAATGCAATAGGTCAGCCACACACACTTACACATAACACCGTCACAGCAGCAGGTGAACCTTTATAATCACATTCACCCAATTCTTGCTATTTACAAGGGAGAGATACAATACTGTACCAAAAGTGTTCCCAAGGGGAAAAATTAAGAGACAGTTACGTCCAGTAAAAGCGCAAAGCCCTTCCTCCATACAGGCTTTGCACTGTCTTCGCTGATGCCTTTAGCAGTGTTTCCCATCCCGAGAGTGCAGCTACACGAGGCAACCCACCCTGCTTTACAGAATGTCTAAACTGCTGTGTTCTGCACACCCATGCAACAAAACATCCCTGGGTGTATCTACACGTAAAATAGCATAACCCACTTCTCTCCCGAACAGAAGAACCCTACAGCAGCCTTGCCTGGCTAGGCTGCCCATACTAGATCATCTGTTCTACCTTGTTCAGTTGGGCTATGAAATACCAGAATACACCTGCCCTTCAGGTCTCTCCTGTCTAGTGAGCAACGAGAACACTAAATGCCTTGTTAAAATTGCCCCCAGAAGTGCTTAGTGGAGGCACAACTGTGCCTACATGACTTCTTCTTACAGGTGCTGCTTCTTACTGCCTTGTCTGGGCTGCATAGCAGTGAATTTACAGCACTGCTGTAAAAGCTGTGACATAGCTGCTTGCTAAGCCACATGCCTAACCCAGAGCCCAGTGCTACAGGTATGCCACATGCCTACTGGTATCCCAGGAAAGTGTTCTGAGTCTCAACAGGACCACACACAGAAGCCAGATTAACAGTGTATGAAAACTGACAAGGTAAAAATCCTAACAGTTTAGAAGAAAAACACAAAAACACAGATGAAAACTGGTGCACCTTTGCAATGCTATGGTCTTGCTCCCTGTCTCCCCAGAAGGCGCTTAGCCTCTTGCATTTTCTAATGTCTTTTGGAGCTCTTTATATGTGTGTATGCAATTTTCTAAAGCCAAGTGGGAGGAAAATGAAGCAAAGCAAGAACTTTTACCCCATGGCATAACAATGACAACTACATGACACACAGACACCACACCAACGCATTTGACCCTTGGGGAGATGCAAAGACACCTGTTAGTCTGTCTGACATCAGTGCTGGGACAATGTCCTGGGCATGGACCTTTCCTGGAAGGGACTGGCCACCATGAATACAGGTTTGATAAAGTGCAGGGACCCACCCTGGGGTTGTGGAGAAGAACTATCTCCAGAGGATTAGCTCTCTCCTGCCTCATCCCAGGGCAACTTCTCCACAGGAGTCTGCCTGAGCCTCTGCTCCAGGACTTAACAAGTTCCCATGAGCACTCACCTCCTGCTCCTTTCTCCCACAATGCTCTACACTACCAATTGCCTTTTCTGATTACCTCTCCTGACAACTTCCCCAACTCCCTGTGCCAGGCAAAATGCATGGCCATGATGAACCAACAACAGTGTTCTGCTTTCCAGCCTCCCCTCCTCCCTTACCCCCACAATCCAGTGATCCCATGCTGATCTTATCAAGGAACTGCATGTCCTCACGAAGGCGGGCAGAGGTTCAGCCCCAGACACGCATATCAGCTTCATCTGCCTCTCTGTTTCCCTGCAAATGGTAAGTTCCTTCCACCTAATTTTCTACCCAGCCACTGTAACTCCTTTGTGTCTGAATCCTACATCACTCTGCGCCCTGCAGGCATCTGCCTGTGACACACCTGGCTCACTCTCCCCTTGCTGCTGAGGGTGGTTTCCTGCTGGAGCCATGATCCGTGGCTCTGAGGCTCCTTCCAGCTTCTCCATCCCTAGTTCAGTATCAACCAGTTGTGACTAAGTTACAATTTTCCTTGTACAAGTTACATCGAAGTGAGTGATCAAGCAGAAGAGAGGTTTCAATCCTTTCTCCACCAGGAGGGATAATTCTCATATCAGTTAAGTATCAGTAAACTTGCAAGTAAGAGACCACCAAGAATGCCCCCACTGCAAGAAAAGGTTCAATCAGGTAGTGCCCAGCAGAGACTCCAGTCCTCAAGCTTAAGGACTCAAACCTTATGAATTATATGGTGTCTCAGCATTTCCAGCCTCTGTCTGAGACATCTCCTGCAGTTCAGTGTACCTAAAGACTCTCTTTGTCCTCACTACCCACCCCAACTCTACCCCAGTACTTGCTATCTTATTAATTTTCTGATACTTAACAAGAATACATGCTACATTCATAGTTTAATTCTTTATAAAAGCCTTTTAATCAACAAATTCAAATGTTTTGCCATCAAGGTTTCTGTCATCCTGATACTTCCCAATTAACTGTCGTGTTCCTCCCCCATCAACTTTTCACAGTCTAATTTTCATGGGACAGAAACTTGTCACAGAGATCATGGAGGAGTGAGGCCACCAGTCTGGACAGTGGGGAGACTGGAGGAGCCTGAAGTGAAACCCAGTGTCCATCTCCACCAAGCTCAGAGGCAGCTAGGAAGAGCAGAAAGGATGCTGGTGCCCAGTCTCAGTGCTGGTGCATTTGCCTTCCACCACAGCTTAAGGTTGTGATTCCGGCTGAAAGACCTGCTCAGGCTCCACTCGGGACATGCTTGGTATAGACAAAATCTTGCATGAGGAACACATGAAAGGTGGCTACAAAGTGCAGTGCTTAGCAGGCTTCTGACTTGACCCATCATGGGAATATTCCATATGTGGCAGAAGGTGCAGCCACCACTGACACAAAGGCAACATCTTGTCTGCATTCAATTCCAAACTGTGTGATAACTCCACAGCCTTTATGAAAAACCTTGCCACCACTTTTGACATTTTAAAAAGATGCCTAAGATATTTGTCTTATCATTGCTGGAAACAGATAAACTGTTTTATCTGGCATTACAAAATAATAATTAAAAAAGCCAGCCTAAGGCAAATACTTGGCATGGAAACCCTTAGCCCAAACACTAGAAGTTTGGCTAAGTAGTAAGGAACTGAAAACTGAGTAATGTCTACTGCTAGTGCTCCCAGACCCACCTATAATGCTCACAAGTGAGAAGTGCACTATATTAGCTGTGCCAAAGAGGATAAAGCAATGCATCTTTCCAGCAAAGTTTCTCAGTAGGTTAGAGAAAAGAAAAGGAAAAAATGCAGACAATCCACCTTCAAGGACTGTGAGAACTACAACCAGATCTTGGTAGGTTCAGAACATACCTGAACCGGCTGTATTAACTCCTTAAGAAGAGATTCACTTTCTGAATCAATGTCAGGCTGCTACACATGACCACAGCACAAGCTAGTTCCTTGGAAAATGTGTCAGTTAAAAAAAGAAAATACATTCCATAACCAAGGTTTTGATTTTACACTAAAATAAATCAGAGCATTCCTAATTAGGTCTAGTTCAAAAAAAACCCCTTTGTTTCCTAAAAATATGTTCAGTAACTGTTTGGTTATTTGAATTGGCACAATGGTGAGTTATCCCACTCACAATCAGAAAATAGGAAAGTCAGTCACAGCTTTACAATTCAATAGGATATTCTCTCAGAAGTAAAATATTTTGGTTTGCAATTTGTATAAAAATATTTTTATATAAAAGCTATGAAAGGATTAAATAAAAATAAAACATGGCTCACTCCTGCCTTTCAGAAAAGCCAATGGCAAATGTTCCACACACTTAAGTAGAACCGGTTGGGTTTCCTAATCCATCAATAGCTGAGTTTTGTATCTGTCTTCCACTGATAAAATGTTCACATTCAAGACATAAAAGCAAATGGGTCAAGAACCTGCAGCACGTGGAGCCTGAGATATTTCCCCTGTCACAAAATGTTTGATATCACAGTCAGAGAAAAAGCTTTGGAAATAATCAGAAAGACAAAGATAATATCAAACAAAAGTCAGGATTTTAATGAATGAAATCCTTACTCTGAAAACCAGAAGAAGTCTAAGGTTACCCCTTTAACTTATTACTTCTTCCAATAAAGAATAAACCTTTTGTAGGAAGTCTGACATCTTCATATAAGATACATATAATTCTGGCAGACAACAGTGCTATTCAAGTATAATAAAATCTCTAGCTGACGACTGCTGCTAAAAGTCCACATGCCAGATAAATATTGGCATTGCACAACCCTCAGCTGCTCTGAATGAGCCAGGCTGGATACTGTCAGCAGTGTCACGGTGCCCTGGCACATGTGCCCAGACAAGTTACTTGCAACACCCAAGGCACCTAATACCTGTGAAGAGCAGTGTGTGATCAGCCAGCGTCCCCACAGTCAGCTCTCTTAAAGGATGATCTCTTCTGAAAAATCTGAGAAGATGGCAGCTGTCATGCACTGATCTTCATAAAAAAATATGGCTCTGAGAGTTTCTTCTCATTTTAGAACATGTTAATACTGCATGTTAGTGTCCTTATGAATCTTCTAGCTTTTCCCATCATCCATGTAAGATCCATTTTGAGTCCCTCTTTCCACCACCTCAAATTACTTTTTCCAGCTCAAACCATCTACCAAAGGACCAGCTCTCCCATGGTATATAGTACTTATCATCCATTACATACAGGTAAAGACCATTTGCTCTTCTGCTCTTCCCCTTCTCTCTTTGTCCCTATCCCTCTATACCTTTTCCATAACAGCTTTGCTTGGGTATTGCTCTAATTTGCCTTGAGGAAGGATAAAGATGAAATGTGATTTTGTAAGCAAGACACTGGAAGAACTTTAACGAGCTATCATATCTTCAGTTCACCACAGCTTTCCTGTGTGGCTGGAGGAGAAGCATTCATTTTGATGAAATCCAAGTTTCACTGGAGTAACAGCAACCCTCCTCACTAACTTTCCCTCAAGGCCTTCTCCAATGAATTTCCACAAGTCTGAGGCTTCTCTCCTTTTCATCAGAACAGTCAGTGTAGCCTGCAGCTGCTACAGACAAGGGAGCTGGCTCTTACGTAATCCAGTGGGACAGGATCTTTTAATAGATCCAACTGTGATAATTTCAAGCAATTTAACTATTAGTAAATTCAACTTATAAATGTGACCTGTGAGTAGGAAAGTATCTATAAAATTGTTTGCATTTGATATATGCCTTTGTTCCCAGCCCTCAAATTTCACACTTCTTCTGAAGGTCTGATCCTGCAAATACTCAAACACAAGAATAATTTAATATATGACAGCATCCAAGGGACTATTCAGAGGACTCCTGGCAAAGGGTTAGGGCTGACCTGCACACAGCTAGAGTGTGTGTAGGTAACACAAGGAAGTATATGTATTTCACATACTCAGCTACTGATGCAGCTTTTAATGTGCTCTAGGAACTGAAGACATAAGCTTATACAGACTTATTCATTCTATGATAATTTCTCAGATGATCCACAAAGTACGAAATATGATCACCTGAGTTAGCTAGCAGTTCATAAATATTGATTTTAAATTCGCTTAGATAGGCTTCAACCTGAAATATATTAACTGTAATCTGTCTGCAATAGGCTAATAATAGCCTGAAATCTCTAAGTTGGCATTTCATTGTTAATGAGTTAGACAGTGCATGTTTGGCATCCAGAGGTATTCTGGTATCACTAAATGTTTTCGGATTTTGGTGTTGGCTCTCTTGGTTTAAAGATCATTAAGTACTGTAAACAACATACAAGCGAAAACACTAGCTACAAGGTGCTGAGAAACAGTATTAGCACACAGAGAAAATTACTGCCTTCAAGTTTAGAAAAAACATCTCTGGCATGAAACAGTGACTACTGGTCATGGACTTTTAGCGAGTGTTTTAGTATCTGTCCCTTTTTCAACCACAAGAAGACATTTCTAATGCATTTTAACAGCAATGCCATTTTTAGGAATGTATTAAATAATTAACACTAGTGTACATGCTGTAATTTGCTAAATGCTTTTCAGCTGTACAAAGACACAGTTCTTTCCAAAACAAAACTAAAAATTAGCACCCAATTGCTAATTAGGAGACTAGAAGACACATTCTTCTGACCTTCTGTCAGATTAAGCTTTCTACACTGCTTGTGCTGCATCCCTCTTTCTGTGGCTCACAGTTCAACCATTTAGGTTACTTCTTGTTTACTACAGTAAATTAATTTATTTTCTATGTCATAGTATTTTTTCTCTTTTTAGCACTAGCACATTATATTAAAAAAAAGTTTATATAATACTCCATTTGCATTTTTAATATGCTTTGTTTATTTTAAAAATTGAGAGCTGACCGTGCACATTACTGATGCAGAAAGCATAGTAATGGAAAAGCAGGCCCTTATTTGTCAGCTGAAATAATGTGTGCATTCAACCAAATTTTTCCTTTTAAATTAGAAATTAGAAAGTTAAATGTACATGCTAAAATAAGGTATAACAAAAAGAGGAGTTGACTAGTGCACTAATCTCCAGTTAGATGGATACCTAAAACTTCACTAGATTATTGTGGGACCTGGATGTTTAGTTCTAGGAGAATACTTTGAAACTCAGAATTTTAGTATTAATTTAATTTCCAACTAAATCCTTGAGTTGGGCAAGGGATGGAGAGCAAGTGATGGAGAGACTTTTTTTTAAAAAAAATCACCAGTGACCTGAAAAACTGCTGAATTTCATAACAATCTTAGTTCAGACATCTAGTATTGATTATTGATTTAGTACAGTAATTTACATGAAATCCCCTGTTTTTAATAATAGTTCAATATTAATTTCATAGTTTGCATTATTGTAAAATGCTGGAACTTTCATCAATTCATCTTCAAATGTTTGGCTTTTTGACAGGTTTGCACAAGTCCTCAACAAATATTTTACACCTTCACAGATATACAGGATACATATCAATGGAGATAATATGTGGAAAGTTCACTAACATATACACATGTTTATATCAATCAATTTAAAAGACTTAGATTTAAAATAATTAAATAACCCTATTATATAGTGCAAAAATTTCAGTGTAGCAGTTCTTGCATTTTTACACTAAATGTAACAGAAGAGTACAGACAGCCCTGATAATAAAATGCTTGGTCCTATGAAGACAGAGAGAAAAAATTTTACTAGCTTGCTGATAGTCTGACTCAGAAGTCATGGGACACACACAAAGCCTGATTTTCAAAACCTAATGGAGACTCTCCATTACCCCATAGATTTTTGGTCAAATTCTTAAAAGCATATGATTACCTACAAATGCACTGTGTAGCTGTCTGGCCCACAAGCTCTTATTAACATGCTTAAAAATAAAAATAACTTTTCATATCAAGAATTCTAGAGCTTCGAGATCTGCAAGAAATAAAAAAGCACACGGTGACACTAAGAAACCTACTATTCTAAAAGCATACACTGAGACATAAGAAAATCAATGTCATTATGAGATGTCCTGCAAGATATCAAAAAGTTGAGACATGCCTTTCACCTGACAACAGAGTTTTCTGACCAAATAAACTCTCACTGACAACATGCCCAACAACTCATTCCTATCTGACATTTCAACATTGCAAGCATTGTCCTCTTCCAGACATCCAAACTTGTGTCTAGGAAATCCTATGGAAAGGCACTGGAACTGGACACTGCAATGAGGCTTTCAAGAGAGTAGTGCTTCCAGCTCTGCAGTCCATGATGGACTGAATCATCCTCCTTAGTGCACTGTGTTACAGTAAAAAAATGGAAAAAAAGGAGGAAGGGAAGGGAAAGGGAAAAGGAAAAGCCAACCAGATATCCCACATGTCAGCACATCTCTTGATTGTGCTCAGCACTGGTGGTTTTTGCATTTCTCCTCCATTAGGTTTGTTCATTTTCCTCTTATGTATCAAGGAAACATTTGGGCTTTCACTATGAAACTAGTAACAAAACTAAATACTACAGATTATTTACAAAAGCAAGTTAAAAGGACCATTAAAAAAAAAAATATGCAGGGAAGAGCATTCAAAAGTGGAATTATTGCCAGGCAATGGCCAGAGATTAACCTAATTCTATGGGATTCTTTATCTATGCTTTGGACATGATACTGTTAAAGACAAGGCAAAAAGCAGATTTGGACCATTCATTTCTTTGTAGCTTCCAAAAAAGATTTTCTCAAACAACAGATTTCTCTTGCCAACTGTATTTGGTAAAAAAAAACTTAAGTGAAATCAAATGCCTTTCTTGCAAGTCACAAATACATAGACAGAATCAGACAAATTTTAGTCTCAAGCTTCTTTCTTAAAAGAAGTTTTGGGCTTACGCTGTTTGGTCTTGTAATATATTAGGAATATTAGGAAACCTATTTTCATACAACTTTATTTTTTGGATAAGAAGACATTTAATTTTGATCCATCCCAATTCAGCAGCAGGTACAGCAAAAAAATTCCTTTGTTCCAGAGGGCTTCCCAGTTGCTTCAGCCTCATCATTTTTCCCCCAAGTGACCTCCAAGCCCCCGCTGACAATGCTGGCTTTGCTCATGCTGAAAACTAGTTCAGGGCACGGGATGCCTGGTGGGTGCATAGAGTTAAAAACCCTTTTTGCCACAAAATGCTGTTTTTTCAAATAGTGCTGTTCTTATCTGTGTAACAGTTTTTACTTTGCATGTTTAAAAGTAAATCTGGAAAGACTTTGTAACTAGACTTAAATATCCACTACCTCTAATTATTGCCCAATTAAAATAATAATGGTAGAATTTTTTGACTAATCAAAGAAAAATGAACACTTAACTGAACATTTCACAAATGTTTCATATCAATTAGCAAATAAAAAACACTTGAATTTTTATTACAGTATTTATTTGTGTTACTGAGAGCTCTTTAAGGCATCAATGAATATAAAAAACCCATTTATTTACAGCATGTTTGCTCTCACTAGGATTGAAGTGTGCACAGGAAAACAGAAAATGTTCTCTGGGATGTCTTAATAAAAACATATGTAAATAGTTGGGAAAACAAGAACAGCAGCATATAACAGCAGCAAACTTCTAAAAGAAGCCTAAATTGTTGCTGGTGGGTTTTTCCCCTAGTTAAATAGACAGGTGAAAATTCCCCTTTAGGACAGTGCAGGCAGAGCATGCACAGTTTCTGAACGAAAATTATTGTACAGGCTGATCTCCAAAGTACTGTGGCTACAATATGAAATTAGATAGCAAGTATGTGAATAACAAAAGCTAAAATCCCTAAGAATAATGAGATTCATGTGATAATTGTATGAATGCAAGATAAATATTGTCCTTTTAATTGGTGCTCTGACCACTGAAGATGCAGTTTTACGAACAACTTTCCAGTAGCATCTGGATTTATGCAGTGACTTCTCTGAGATTCCTGGAAAATTTGACAGATTATATTTCAGGTGGATGAAACCACCAGCCTAGCTCATTAGTCTACCACAGTAAACAAGTGTTTATACAGGGGAAAATATAATAAAAAATAAGATGAAAAGACAGGTTTTCTACTGACATAAAGTACAGCTCCTCTTTTCTTTCTTATTTTTCTCAGAGATGCTCAGATTCTTGTACAATTGCATAATTTTTAGTGCTAGAGAGCTAAAAAATCACAGCAAAGGAACCAGACTTGCAATATCATCATGCAGGTGTGGCATTGAAGTGTTCAGACTGCTCGCCTGACAATCTCTCAAAAAAAATGCAATTTAACTCTAGAAAGACATCCCACTTTATGCAGCCCTACGGTAACCTGCTGTATGGTTCAGATAATCTACTTGAAATGTGAAGTCATAGATGAGAGCTCCATTTGTCACATCTTCCCCCGCAGAAAGAAACAGAAAGAAAAAAACAGAACTCACCAATATTCACCAGGACATGGAGTGGACAATTCTTTGCTCTAAACTGCTGCACAAATTGCCGTATAGACTTCATGGAAGCCAAATCACAGTATAAAAACTCCACTAGGAGGGAAGAGGAGACAAAAACAAACAGAGTTAAGTCAGTTACAATAATATAAAAACACATAGACATCAACAAGGACTCCCATGATAGTGTCACCAGCAAAGCAAAGGTTTTAAAAGGAAACCAGGCTTTTCAAAATCATGGGTGAAGCTGGTCTCAGAAGGTTCTTTCTTTCTCATTCCTGCCTTCATTTCTATTTTTAAACTATTGATTCTTCACAGAGCAAATATGGGGAAAGTTGCCACCAGGAGGTGAAGAAGAACATCAAATGAAGCAAATTTGAACCAGCCCTACTATTCTTACTACTGCTACCATTTAGGAAGAGGGGCTGCAGCTCTGCAGCACTGAGATGATCAGGACATGGCAGCTGGAAATCAAATGGAGAGAGGAGAAGGAGCATCAGACACTGCAATATTTCCCTGTGTTCCTGGTGCAAATACGCTGCCTGTTGTTTTTTCCCAGATTATCTGCTGAGTATCTGTGGTTGGAATAGTTTATAAAACAAAGCTTTATTGCCAGTAGGAGAGATGAGCAGCAGAACACCCACACAGCAACTCCACTGATCACTGATTGCAAACGCAGCATCACAAGTAATGTTGTGGCTCCTATGGGCATCCAGGGACATTTGGTGTCCAGGTCACCTGGGAGCAAAAACCCGCCACGAAAATGCCATTTAAATGTCGATGAGAGTCGTGCTGACCCTTGACTTTGGCAATGGCAGTGGGATTTGAGAGGAACAGACCTCTCATGGATATTGTGGGTAGCATCCTGCCTATGCTGCCGGTGTCGATCAAGGGGCAGGGTGGCAGGGGCAGGGGCCTAGCAATCTGACTGCACCAACAATATTGCTCAAGGGGCAGGGTGTCAGTATCTCAAAATATATTTGATACCAGTATGTCTTTATTTCCCAGAGAACACATATCAAACAAGCATCCTTTTGTCCAAAGCATTAGTCAGCCACTGACATTCACTAGAATGCTACAATATTAATTAGTTAAAATAGAAAATATTACTTAAGTTCCCAGTAACTTTGAACCAATCAGGTCTGAAAATTCTCCTCCTGCTGCAGTTGTTCAGCTTTAAACCCCTGGCTCTCACAGCACTGCCTCATTGGTTGCCTTGCATTGCATGAAGCCAGGATAAGAGTTATGAAGTGGAAACAAGCAGTGGCCCCTGCCAACAGCAGTAGCTATCCCCACACAGATAATCCAAATTCTTAAGAATCTCTGCAAAGGGGAAAGAGAAAGAAAATTATGACCTTGTCCAACTGTTTTAGCCTCTATAAAAGTATATATTGCATGCCAGGCTTTTGGTTTGTTTCAGCATTAGCTATGTTTTAAGGAACAAAATATGAACCTCTACCACTGGTATTAGTCTCTCTTCTGGTTTCCTACTTGTCACTGTGGGAACCCAAGTCAGCTCACTGTTGTCAACTCCACCCTGCCAAGACACTACAGCTCTGAGGTGGAATTGCTTGAACCTCTTCCATAAAGTGAATTTTCCAAGGAAGAGCAAAACGTGTTTCAAACTGAGGACGGCAAACAATACTGAGTGACCTTCCATGACCAGGTCCATCAGGGAGAAAGGCAAAGGCTGTACAAAGCATCTCCCCTTGCTCACTGTGTCCTTGCAGGGTGAGCCCTTACTGTTCTGTTTGGTTTCAATGAGCTTCCAGATTTCCCAAGCTGTGGCAACCACTGCACAGATGCTCAGTCTCCAGGATGGTTTTGGCCACCACATCAAAGGATTGGGGTTCCAGAGGCTCACTGTGTTTTCCCCCCTCCCCACTGCTCGCCCTCCTCCTGGCCCCAGGGCTGCTGCCCTGTGCTCCACAGGAAGGAACAGCCACCCCCTTCCTTGCATTTGGGTTCCCCCACCTCTTCTCATGAAAGAATCAGCCTTTGAAAGAAGGGGAAATTAAAGATATACAGTTCTTAAAAAATGCTAAAGAATGCCTTTCTGATATGAGGATTAAACTATTGGATAAATAGGCTCCAGTGCAGGCTGTAATAAGAGACCTTTCCTATTTCTCTCTTCCCTGGTTCATCAGGGATGGTTCACCAGGCTGTTTCATCCTGTCCCTACCAAGCCTCTGAGCTATAATGCCTCTTTATAGCATGTCAGTACAATAAGAAATTAGGAAGGCCTGCAGGCACAACGGCAAGATGAATAAAAAAAAAGGACATTCACAACTGTTATTTAATTCCTTTCCAGGAGAACAGTTTCTTTAGTTCCCTTAGTATGAGGCTTTAATAATCCTTATATATTTGGAACCTAGACAGTATTAGTCTCCTGAAATTGTCTTAGTGAATGCATATAAATTATTCAGTGCCCTTTTCCATTAAAAAACAAACAAACAAACAAACAACAATGCTTAGATTCGAGTTATAAGATAGTGTAAATATATTTTTTCAAAGTGGCTCTAAAGTCCTACCATTTCAACAACAATGCTACATGAATAGAAATGGACAATTTCTTTAGCTCTCTGCAGACCTTTAGGAGGTCAGCAATGTTGTTTAATTTCACTGAAGCCCTGCACCTGGAGATGGTAAGGAAATGTAAAAATTATTAACTCCTGTCAATGAAGAGAGTTGCTCAGGCCATTCCTCCTGTGGCCTAGCCACTCTAGAAAACCACATGAATGGCACTGTAATTGCTCAGATACCCAAATCCTGGTCATAATAATCTAGTAATAATTAGTGCAATGAGTGGAGTGAAGACCTAGGTGCAGCTTTATGCTGACTCTGCTGTTGCTCTACTTCAGGCAGCTCATCAAGGAAAGAGATTAGGGGAAGCATGATCAGCTTCTTAGGAGGCAGTCACACTGCCAATGGAGGAGTCGCTTTCAATACAAAAATATTCATCTTGGTACAGAAGGCATTAGACCTCCATTAACTGTGGTATTTTGTGGCACAGTGCAGGCTCCAACCTCTTCTTCATTGTGGCAGTGATCCAGCCAGCCGTCTCTATGAAAACTAATGAAATAACTTGGATAGATTTTTTTTTCCCAGGATAGCGAATCTGAGGGAGATGGAGAAAGCATGGCTGGAGAAATCCCCTGACTCTGCCACTTTTTAGCCTTGTCAGGCAAAGGCTCTGTTCCACCCCTGTTATTTTAATATGCATAAGGTTGTTTTAATATTCAACAAGTGCTGGAAAGTTCTGCCATTCTGTTATGTTAGTTGAATAATTCAAATATGTTCTGCCTCTGTTCAGAACTCATTGGATAGCCGTCACTCCTCATCATTCTGTGATTTGCAGAACCCTGGATTCTTCTTTCTGTAACCGCCCCTTTCTTTTCCCCTTAAAACTCAGTGTAACCGCCCCCCCTCAACGTCTTTTCTTGTAGCCTGCATCCTCTCACAATAAACCCTTGGGTGCTGCTGCAGGAAAGTCCATTCTCGCTTCTTTGTTCCCACCTCTGCTACATTAATATCGACCACTCTGTTCATCTGCTGCAGAGTTGATAGCTAGGTAAAAAGATAAACAGAAAACTGTGACTTTGCAGCAGTTTATCTGACCAAGCACTTCTCCATCGCCCCACAAAGCATCTGGGCAGCCCTGCGGTCAAAGCGATACTTCATCACCTGTATGAACTCTGACAATATTACTGACTCTATTGCCACTATACCTGCAAGAAAAGCAGACCCCTGAGAACATTCACTAAGCTAAAGTTTAATCTCTTCCTTCATCTTACCTTGCATTACCAACAAGAGTGGTGGTTAGATAACCTGTGCTGCAAGAGTGCTTTTTGGCTTGACCAATGTAGTCTCATCCTTCCTGATAACTAATTTCTGCTACAGCTGTCTGATCTCCCCTCCCTTAATTTTGCAGTTCTGCACAACAAATGCTGTCCTTCATTATGACTATACAGTGCCCAGACTAATGGCACACTAGACCAAGGCTATCATTACTAAACTTATTTACTTGCTTACTGGGGAAGCATGTCATCATATTCAGTATTTGTAAGGCACTTGCCATCAAAACATCGGAACATGCTTTGTAAAGGAAAACAAATCAACAAACCAACCTCTTTACTTTTCTTTCTGCTCACAGGGCAGAAACACTAATCGCCAGAGTCCTTGTTGGTGCTTATCCGTGCGTGGTGGCCCTCTGCCAGGGAGGCGGATTCACCAAGGTGCCATTCCCCCTCAAGAGACTGTGCCAAAATGCGGCTCCAAGTCATGTGCTGACCCAGAGGCAGGGCCTTGGACAGAAACTGAGTTTCTTCCTTGTCCCATGGTGATTTTTCTTTTATCAGTGTACTGAGGAATTACAAATTTAGAAGCTAAGAACAATGGTAAATTTCTAGACTATTTTGAAGCATGCACAAATATATTAAGCACGACAAGTTTTTAGATGCCTTAATTAATAAAGACCAGTGTTTAATAATGTGAACAAATGACCAAACTGGACTGTGAACTAGTAATGTAACTTGAATTACTTCACGGAAACAAAAATGGCAGTGTTTTTCCACATAGGATAGGTATGAGCAAAAAGATGTGCATTAACAGCAAGAAAACTGAAACATGCCAAAATTCCTATCTTTTACAGTTGTGGCCTTCCTGCTTTAGAGTTTAATAATCTAATAATTTTTCAAAACTACCTAGTTATTTTCATTTTCTGTATGCTGCTAAGTACAAAAATGGAGAGTAGAAGCTACCTACAGGATAAGCTACATACAGAATATCTGCAGCTAATTATATTGAAATATTCAAATTTCTAAGTCTACCTCATTTTAGCTCTCCTTTTCCTGTACTACATGCTTTCAGGTACTTCTTTCTTTTACTAGATGTGTCCCGTGTTCTTATCGAAATAATTTTTCCAATGAAAGCAAGTACATCCATAATTGTCAAACACGGGCTAAAATTTTCACTCTTAAAAATATGTTTCTATTCTTTTATTGTAATTTGATGACTCAGTTGTCAGAGAGTTATTAGCTAATGAAATACAGAAGAAGCACAGTTTCCCAAAAGACAGACAGAGTTACTTATGCTATTAACAACATATGAATAGATAGGTATATGATGGTGCTAAAATTGCTGCTTTCCCTAATTGCTTTCTTTCAAACATGTATCTGCCTGATGCAGCACCTTTCCAGCCACAGGGAAGTCAGAACTTCTGGCTGCACCTCATGAGGCCCATACAGACCCCACAAAGCCACGCGGACTGACCACGTGTGACACTGCTGAGCACATGAACTGTGCAGTGCCTATTCTTGCATTTTACACCCTCCGCTTGCTTGGTTATGGGAACTAAAACTACAGGGCCTGAATGACTGGCATCTGGTAGCTCCTGGAGAGCTTTCTGACACCCTGGGCTCCACAAAATTCAGGAGGAGGCCCAGCGTTAGGAGAGCCTGACACAGCCTCTGAGTGCTTACACTCCCCTGAGCTTCCCATTTGGGGTCAACTTCTCCATTTCTGTCCGCCTGCTTCTTCACACTATTAGCACATCTTTCTTCACATCCAGAGTTCCCTCCTTTGCTTCCCACACCAGCACAGATGACTGTGAATGCACATTTCCTCTGTGTCTGTATCACAGAGCATAAAAAAGCACGAAATGGGAATTTCAGTCTGGTATGGAAAGAAAATTCAGAAGTAAGATACTGCAGTGAATGATCAGAGACTGTAACTTCTGAGATGTTTATTGATCATCTGAACACAGGAAAACGCAATATTTGATTCCCTCAAAGACTACACCACTTAGGCTTAGTTTAGAACAGATTAAGGTGAGATAAGACCACCTACCAACTATCACTCTTTATGCATTCAACTCTAATTCGTCATGTTGAAATTATTACGGACAGCTACAGCTCTGCTTCAACAGAAATCTTAAGTCAAAGTCAACTTGCTTTTAGTACTTATGCCACAGCAGTTTTCCATCATGCTGTCAATGCTTTTGTGCTAAAAACACGTGCAGGGGATCCATTCTAAGGAAAGCTGCAAGTCTTCCCAGAACTGCAGGGAGCTGAGGACTACAGAAAGGATTGCTTTGTCTGTTCCTACATGCCACCCATTTATCCAGTGTCTGAAGACAGCAGAAGAAAGAGTTACTCCTTCAGCAAGGAACAAGGAATGCTTCCTAGACAAGATTATAAAAAATGGCATTCAGTAGTCAGGTATTCATGCTCAAAAAAGCATCTCACAGGTACATCACATTCTGGTTTCCATATCTTCATAGGGGGTTATACTTTGGCATCTGCACAGCAGCAAGAAGAAATGCTGTCCTGTTCGTAAACAACTGAGCATGATTCTGAGAATCTGGACAGTGCCATGGAGATGTTTATCAGAAAGGACTTTTGATGAGTCAAAAGCATACCATCTGCTAGATGCCACACTGCAGAGCTAGGGAAGCTCTGTCCGCAAGGTGGCAGGTGAAAATGGGGGGGAGAAAACCTCAGGAAAGAAAGAGCATGACCTGGGAGGAGAAGAAGACAAAGCAGTACTGACTGGAATCTACTTGTCTTTTTCATCAAGCTGTCCTTGCTGTGAGTGGAAAACACAAAAGTGGTTCTACACTGCTAATGCAAACTTGTGGTTTATCATAAGGATAAAATATTAAATTGATTAACACAGAAAACCCTAGTATGTTCAATCATTCCCATGATACTGGTCGACCCTTAATTCCAGTTGTGGTTATGGTGACAATTTGCAGAATTTTGGCTCCTAATCCTTCAAGTTATTATAAACATGTGACCTTGGACCGTGGCTGTGGCCTGCTGGGCATTTTGTAAGTTCTCCCCACTATTATACTCTGTCTTTTATTAGCCTGAATAATTTTGTGGCCCTTTTTCAGACCACTGATCTTTCACTATTAACAGATATAATAAAGCATGGGTAACTCTAGCACAGATTTACTGTTTAAGCTGATACTTGTGATATGCCACTGAAGAAGAAGACTGATGGAAAACATCCATCTGGCAAAGTGTGTGAGTGCAACGGCACAGATCAAAATAGTGAGCATACTTAAAGATATACCATTTGATTTTTTTTATATTAAAAGATACACTCACAATTTAAGGCAGACTAGATTGTCTACAGCCTTTCAGCAGGCAAGAAAGAGCACCTAAATTCAGCTGCTTCTTCTCTGAGTCATCAATTCTAACACCTCTAACTTTAAAGGCAGTATAAACAGATGAACTTCCTGTGCCTAGTGTCAGCCTTTGTAAACAGTCTCCCTGTGTCATCCTCCAGCCAGTTCAGGGAAACAAGAGCTCTGCATCAGTGTTACAACATAAAGAGAAATCACATTAGGCAAATATTAGAAATTAATGCTTTGTTTTTGGTTTTTTTTCTTTTTCATGAAAGTTTGAACTTTTTCTGCTCAAAGAGCTACGATTAAAAAAAGGCACTAACTTGTTACATTCAAGAAACACCCCAGTAGCTCTTGTGTACTGGTTAATCAAAATGGACGAAATTTAAGGAAAACAGCAATGTTCCAGTCCCATCACTACCAGGAGGTCCCATTACTGCTAAAATGTCAGCTCATCACAGAAGAGACCCCCGAACAGCTTCCCAAAGGACAGTGCCAGAGTACTGGGACCTAACAGCAGTACAAAAGGGAGGGAGTCCACCTAAAGCAACACAAATGCCTATGTGTGACTCTGCTGATTGCAACATCACATGGTATGCAATTTAAATATGTCACCATTTTAGCACAGTTCATACAGACATGGCATGCTCTGGGTTTTCCAAACATGCAAGCAGTGCTTTGCTGTATATTATCTGACATTTTCTGTTCAGTGGGGCCAGAGCTTGAAAAGAAATAAGCTACCATCAGCTTGTCAGAAGAGTAACCTTGGGTGGATGATGGCAGCAGGGCAAGAGCAGTGGGATCCACAGCCAGCTCTCAGGGTGAGAAAGGTTTTCTCAGCTTCCCATGGGTAAAATTTCCTACAGATTGTTTACTGGGGAGGCTTAGGTTTTTTTAGAATAGTCAATACAATAATAGATACATATAAAATTTCCTCACATGCTTCCTCCTCATGAGTTTAGGTGCTTATCACTCAGGTTTCTGACTGTAGAGAGACAAAGTCCTCTGATATCACTATGGAAGACTTTGTTTTCACCCCTCTGCCCCCTGAAGAACTGTTTTGGGATCTTCTTCTGTCACCATTTTGAGTATCTACGGGTGTGCCTTCACATAACTTGAAAGGAAATATGACTTTGGCTCTTCATAGAACTATTTAGAGCCCTCTGAAGAAATGGTGGGAAAATGCCATGGCCACTTTAATTTCAGTCTGAGCCGGATATTCGGAAGAAAAAAAAAAGTGTTGCTGTGAACATGCTTCTCATATCTGTTTCTGAGGATTGAGGAAGGCAGCCTTCATCCTGTTTACAGCTAAGCATGCTTTTTTCCCTCCGGAAGGATCAAAACCAAAAGGACAGGACTGGGTAAAATCCCTCTGCTTCATGGGGACAGAAGAGCACACAGTGAGCTTCTGAAGATTCATCATTTATGGACAGAAGAGAAAGTATTCTTCTTTATTACTATTACCCTCACTGCAGGGGCATTGGACTAGATGATCTTTAAGGGTCCCTTCCAACCCAAACTATTCTATGATTCTGTATACTTTTAGATGCATTTTCCTCTTGCTCCCTGGTGAACAGATTTTTATATTAAATTTCATTGCTGTATTTTGTGAATTGTAGATACATTTCTTTTTCTTCTCAGGTGACATTTTCTCCTTACAATGGCTTAACTCTACACTGTGGCTTATATCTCATTTGAAAGTGTTGTGGTTTTAGTAGTG
>VYZT01000600.1:0-40652 GCA_013400735.1 Pomatostomus ruficeps
GAGGCTGGGACGTGTCAGCCTTGTTCTGAAAATGGCACAGAGTCACCAGATGATCCTTAGGAGAAAGGTTAAACCTTATATTAATTGTGATTTAAGGGCTTTCAAAGTGTGTGTCACTCTGTTCTAATTGCTCTAATCTTTCTCAATCAGGTTCCAGAGGAAATCATTCAGTAACACCCTGTATCCTGTTTTGCTTATGTGCTTAAGGGGTGGACTGAGTGTTGAATCTAGAAACAAACAAGTGAAATTTGGTCTGTCCCTGTTGTTTACATCCTCCCATTCAGAGATTCGTGAAGATAAGGTGAAGGTTTGCTGTTCTGCCTTTATTTTCCTGAATTTTGATTGTATCATAAACACCTTCTGTTTTGTCATTTCCTTTTACTGCTTGCAGCCATCCCGCTTGGAAAGCCAAGCTCACAACTGGAGCTCAGAGGCTGGACATACAGCCATTCTTGCTGCATGGTTTGGGGACTCTGGAGTCAAAACCATGGTAACTTTGTGGAGAAATGACAGTGTCTGCAGCTCAGCACCACAGGTGATCACAGCAGCTATAAAGCTGTCAGTGGTACAGACTGATCTGCCAGTAGGTACTTCAATAATCTTGATGATCACTTCAGAGTTGCTTCTATTCCTGACCAACCAATCCTAAAGTTCATCCTAAAATGGACACTGACTGGAGAATGTTGCTATGGTCCGTGCTGGACCTAGT
This sequence comes from Pomatostomus ruficeps, assembly GCA_013400735.1. NCBI lineage: Eukaryota > Metazoa > Chordata > Aves > Passeriformes > Timaliidae > Pomatostomus > Pomatostomus ruficeps. The sequence goes on from VYZT01000600.1 coordinate 710, forward strand.
GAGGCTGTCCTGGTGAAGACCCACAAAACTGATTAATTTTGGAAGCAAAATCCATCCCCCTCCTCACTGATAGGTGAAGTAAATATTGCCATGATGTATGTTACATATGCTGAAGGAAAACAGCACACAGGTAGAGGTTCTGTGTTGATCACACAAGTAGTCAATAGATATTTAAATTACATTCTGCTCTACAGTGTAGGAGCCTTCATGTCAATGGTAATCTGAGCCCCGAGTCAATACATTTTGGGTCAGGTGTGTGCTGGAGTTGTGTTAAGTAAGCTTTTGTGGGACTGCAGCAGCAATTAATAAATCCTGCCATGTAGGAAGGCTGATTATCTGGGGTGGGGTCTGTGCTGGAGCTGTTAACTTTGGACACGGCTTTCTGCCTTCATGTTTTTGTGCCTGTCAGTGAGTTCATAATACTCCAGTTGCCCAATGTGCTGTTCTGTCACCTTTATACCTTTAGGAATCTGATTCTGCCACCTAATTGTCATCAGCAGGGGCAGGTGGATAGAAGGTGTCACATTTTACAAGTGCAGGCTTTGTCCATAAAACCCTGTGTCTGTGATTATTGTGTGATTTACAGTTTCTTACATGCATAAATCCATCACTCACAAATAATGTTGGTGCCCTGGGTTCTAGTGACTGTATTGGTGCTTAACTGCTGGCTGGGGTGACACTGACATGCCTGGGGCTTTGCACTGCTGTAAGAATGAGCTGATTTTTTTCAGTGGGGTGCATTCTTGTAAAAAATAGCAATCCTGCAGTGCTGTGAAGAGAAAGGGGACTGTCAGAGCATGCTGGGCCTGATTTCTCAGTGATTAGAGGGGGGACTTACATTTCTGAAGAACTCAACCTAAGATTACATGAGGGCAAACTCCAAGGTGACAAATTTCACAAATTTCCTTTTTCTTCAGGTGGTGTTTTCTTCTGATGCTCTTTTCAGCAGAGGTAGCAGTAACATGTGGCTTTTTGTCTGCAGGGAAGGCAGTCTGATGGAGTCAGGGATGCTCAGAAAATAGAAACAAGGCATCATTAAGGTTGGAAAAGACCTCCAAGATCATCACATCCAACATTTGACCAACACCGCCATGCCCACTAAGACATGTGGTGAAGTGCCACGCCTACATGTTTTTTGAACGCTTCCAGGGATAGTGACTCCACCACTTCCCTGGGGAGCCTGTTCCAAACTATCAATTAGTACAACACGGAGCAGTTGTGTTTCACTGTTCAGTTATCATGTGGAGGCACACAAACCCAAACGTGAGATGTGAGGCTGTTACTCCACAACAAAGTGTTGGGTTCGTTGGAGGATGAAGTGGCTCTCCTGCTTGGCAAGGCTGGATGCCACTGGTCCTCGTGATGCTCCAGGGATGCCTTTTGTGTCTGGCTGTGAGACAGATTTTCCTGCTGTTGGTTGTCTTTGACTGTCTGGCATTTGTGATTGTGCTTTCCAAAACTCTTGTGAATTATTGGGAACGTGGGGATACTTGTTCTGTCAGCCTTTGCCTGCACTGCTAAGTGTGTGTTTACTCCAGTTGCATCAGTGTTTTGGCTGAAATAAGGAACACTGGGAGTGAGGCCATTTTGTAGTTGCATACAGATTAAATTGATGTTTATGCCCTGCGGGATTTAAATTTCTTAGAGAAATCAATACTAAAATGTTGTGTTGGCTTCGTGCTTGTCTCTTGCTGTTTGCTGCTGAGAGTGCTGATGGTGTTTCAGCAGCACGAGGGTGCTGGCTTTGTTAGGGGCCTTTTGCTTCAGCAAGCTTGTGAAAGCAGTTTAAAAATTATTAGAGGACAGTGACAGGTTGAAGTTTTTTTTTTTTGAAACAATACAGTGAATAGTGGTAACAGCCAGATTGGAACATGTGGAACAGGGATGGGGCAGAGTGTGCTGCTTGGCATGCAGTACAAACAGACCTCAGAAACGCCTTGCCATTGCATCTTAAACCTATATTTTTGAGGAAGGAGTGTTGGCTCAAGAAGTACTTTGAAATTCATCAGAGGCAGGATCTTCCTCCCAGATAAGCCAGTCATTCTGCTGCAGAGGATATTTGTGTTTTCTGATGAAATTTCTGGCTGATAAGAGTGCCAGTGTGAGATGGGCAATAGCTTGCCAAGAGCTTGACTCTATCCCCTCTTATTTTTCACAGAGCATCAGACTTTTATCACGTAGCTGAGCCTTCTAGGCATGATCAAGCAAGGCTTGGTTTTAAGCCAGTGATCTGGAAAGGTTGGTTAGCTCATTACCAATTCCCTGACCAAGTCTTTTACAAAAAATGGCTTTTTATTATTACTTGGCTTAGGAGAGTAAAGTATTAGTTTAACTAATTTTTTAAAGGGTTAGATAAAATGTCTCTGAAGGAAATGACCTCATGTGCTATAAGGAAGCTGCTTACGTGCTCCAGAATTTTTCATGCAGTGGCTATTGTCTTGCTTTTATTTTGTTTTATTGTTGTCATACATATACAGGAAACATAGTGAAGACAGAAAATCTGAAGAGTTAATAAAAAGATTGGGAAGGGTACTATCTGTCTTTCTTTTCTGACACAATGATAAAATGTTGTCATTGTTTGAACAATTGCTTTTAATGTTTGGTCAGCAAAAGACCAAGTATGTAAATGGTTCAATTCCTGTGCCCTGATGTTAGGAGAGATTGTTTATGGCTCTGTCAGTGGATGTACTGTTCAAGCAGTACTCAGAAAAACAGTCAAGCTGTCAGTTTGTTGGGTTTGTTAGGGCTTTGTGGATCTCTGGAAGCTGGGGACCTGGAGATCAGTTGGGTTATCTACTAAATCTCCTTTTATTGCTTGTTTTTTGAGACTGATCTACAGTTTTAAATCCAATTAGATTAGCAAGGGAACGACATGACTGCAGTCTATAAGTACCTTCTTGGGGAAAGGAAACTTGATAGTATAGGACTCCTGAGCCTTACAGACAGAAACATTATGGTTCAATAACTGGAAGCTGAAAGCAGGCAAACCTCCAATGACAAGCAAGGTGCAGATTTTTAACAGAAACTGAAATCAAACTGCAGCAATTGGCAGTGGTGTAGTGAATTCTTTAGCACTGGCAGTTTTAAGAACAAGATTTTTTTTTTTTCCTTATAACCAGGTGCTCTGATCTAAAGAGTTCATTTATGTTATAGAAGAGTGAGTTTAAGAGATGAGAGTTGTCCATGCCATCTCGGACACATGGGAATCTGTAAGAAATGCCATTGCTGGGAAGTTCATCTGATTCACAGTTATATAACATTGCTGTGTATTAATCATTTATACCCAGAGCAGCTCCTGGTATCACTGTAAATGATGCCCTGTTTTCACAACCATTCTGCTTGTAAAATATTACATTTACCTTAGCTGTCACTTAGTGAAATGCTACATATTTATTACTTTCAAATCTTTCTTCCTGTGTGTTCCTGTATTTTCATTTTTGTTGCTCAAATGTGACAGTCCTGTTAGTGAACTCTAATCAGCTCTCCCAAGATTGCCTAGTCCCTCCAGCTGTCTTTTCTGGTTTTTTTCCGGTTTAAGGTTATTCAGCTTCTTTTACACCTCTCAGGTTATGCATCACTCCCGAGCACTGAGTGTCTCAATGCTTTCAGCTGCATCAACCCACACTTGAGGTTTTAAGTGTTAACAGGGGTTCCTACTTGACAAGTCATTCTTTCCCTGCTTCCTCTATTTGCCTGAACATACAGTGATTTTTAGCTGTGATTGTTTGCTGCATGAAATTAGGCAAGGCAATTTTCCCTTACTTAAAAAGAGATTACTGCCTAAATTTTAAAAACAATTTTGAATATCTAAAGCTTTGTTTCTATCCAGACTTTGATTTCCAGAGGATAGCTACTCAGTGCTTACCCAAATTATCTCAACAAAAAAATATCCAACCATCTCCCACATTTCTTGGTTTAAGTAAGACCCAAGTGAAGTTCACACAATTGTGGACAAGGGTTATTTTGCTTTCTACTTGTATAACTTCCATTCTCTTCAGACATGAGGAATTAATTTGGACAACTTTTTTTTTTCCTTATTTTTGGCCTGTGGTTTTCAAGAACACACATGAAGGGTATTCTTTAGACTATAATGTTATTTAACCTGTGTGTGGTGTGTCTAACTTAGGCACTAGCACAGGTGTGTGTGGGGCATGTAAAATGGCAGTTCTCAGCTCCAAGGCGTTCACAACATCAGTTTAATCCAAGTGTAAAGCATGGCAAAAGGTGGAAAGTTAATGAAAAACAACCTTCAAGTGCAGTGTGTACTTCTCAAGTTCTCTCTCTGAGGTAAGAACAGAAATGTGTTACCTTTGCACTTGGAGGCTGGAATTCGGGATCCGTGACAGGACCGACCCAAGGAAGAAAATCAGATGTGTGGCAGAGTGAGATTAGAGCATCCACAGAGTTAAGTCCCTTGACGACATAGTGGGTGACATGAAATTCCTGATCCCGGCTTCTGGACAGTGATAAAATTCTTCTCTTTGATGTTCAAAAGGCTGGACTTGACAGTGTCTTGCAGTGACCTCCAGCTCGTCAGGGCTGTAACGTTCCTAGCTGGAAAATCCAAAGAATGGATAAAAGAACACAAAGAAAGTTTGCTTGAATCCAAAATCGTCTTTTTCTGACTGCAGTTAGAGTGATTGTACAGCATCAGACAAAGTAAAACTAAACTCAGGAGTACCTGCTGAGCATTGTACATCAATTACTACTCAAGTAGAAAGTGAGTTTAAAAACGGCCACTTCTCTACCTCTTCTGTTGGTTTTTAAGTATTTGTGTTCCATTTGACAATATCTGAAGCTTAATAAGAAATGTCAAGAAATCTCTGAAAGCTGGAAATTTGAAATTAAAAAAGGAAGTATGTATATACATACAAGAAAAGGGTGGATTTGTGATGGTTTTATTTTTCATAGTGTCTCAAAGTGAATTAGTTCTTTAGAGGATACCTCTACTGCAGATAACTGCACTTGTCAATATTTATCTGAAATGTTCCTAAAGTGCGGCTTAGCACTTAATGTTTCAACTCTGGTTGTGCCTGTCTGTGCAGATTCTTCTGAAATGTATATTTATTAGATATTTTCAGAAGTTCTGGTGGATGAAAGTTCAGTTAGCTACTGGATGTAAAAATTGCCTGCATTATTCTCAAATATAAATCTTTTCTATTTCCACTTTTGCAGCAACACTAGCAAATGAACTGTCTTGTAAACTCGTTCAGTTTCTAAAGTTGGTAGCCAAACTTTCAGCGTGCTTGTCTATCTTGTCAATGTACTCCATCATTTAGCAGCTTCCTTTGGGGGGTTCTTATGTCTTGTTTTCAACAGATTAACATCACTTCTGCTGCATTTCAAAGATGGGCCGTGTTGGCAGAGGGCTTTGTATCCTGGAGGTATCCACGTGCTGAGGGAAGGCTCCTGGGGCCTCCATTCCAGCTCATCCCAGGCTGCCTTCTCTGTGTTTCCAGGAGGGGCTCACTCAGTTCCTTCCCTCTCCATTGCCAATATCTGTTACTGAGCAGGGAAGATGTCAGAATTTGTCTGCACATAGCCATTTTCTTGGTGGCCAGCTTAAAACATACAGAAATGTCCTATATTTTATCCTGTGTGGCAGCAGCTCTGTGAGTAGCACTGGAATGACGGTGGGCACTGGTAACAGAGCCAGTGGGATTTTGAAGGATATTTTCAAAAGCATCCATTCTCTTCACTTAAGGTGCTCTTGATCTTTGGGTTTTTTTTCCTGTGTTTATTCTGGTCAAAAAAGAACTTTTTGTTATTTTGAAGTAGTTCTAATTACAATGGTAATACAAATGTACAAGTGAAGAGCTGCTTGACTAATCTCTTCAAATTAAGTGCACTTCTAGTTAAATGACTTAAGGTTACCTGCAAATGAACAGTTTTGCTGCAGAGCAAGTGATACAAAGCTCATATTGGGTACTTAATTTTGTAAACACAAAAGCCTGGTACCCACTGAAATGGAGGTGAACATCTGAAACCATTGTTTTTACGTATGACACATTAGAGTAAGAAATTGCTGGCATATCTATTTGAAAATGCAGAATTGTGTTTATAAGTAAAGTGCAAGTAGTAACTCCTTTACTAATCATGTGTATCTGATGCTTAGAAGCAATGCCACAAAAGTATGGGAAAAGTGATCTAATGGATGGTGTGTACCTAAGAGCTCCACATAAAAGGCTCAAAGAACAATTATCTAAGTTGAATGCAGTGTTTTAAAAACAGCTTCATCCATTTTCCTGCCATTTTTTGTGCTTTTCCTCTAAATAACTCTAATGTATATTAATTAATTGCTCGAAATAATACCAATAAATCTAACAAGGTTTGTCTAAAGCTTGACTGCACAGAGGAAACTTCATGTTTGTTTCAGTGGTGAGAGAAAAAAATAATTTACTGAAAATATTAAGGAAGCTAATATTAATTTAGATGGAACTTAATGAAATCTTTAATGGCTTTTTAAAATTATTTTCCTTAGATTGTAATTTGAATTAAATCATTACTATTGTTAAATTAGTTAAACACTAAATTAAGAAATGCAAATGAAGTGAGCCCAAAATCCAATGTGGTTATTGTTTTTATTGATAGATGTAGGCTAGTGGTGCGGAGCAAATTCCAATTATATCTGATCTGTTATTTGCAGTACAAGTTCCTGACTCTTCATTAAGTGTAATACATTAGATTAAATGCTTTGTTCGATAAGAGCTTGGAAAATACCAGTATTACAGTAAACCTCTTGCTGCTCTTGCCTCTTTGTTTGGGCTGTTAGCACTGTGTATAATGCAGGCTTCAAGGTTTTCTGGTTTAGGGTTTGAAAATCCTGCCCAGCTGTGATCATCAGAGAAAGATAAATGTAGGTAGCACAGTCACAGGAGGCCCAGGAGCGAGGGAGAGTTGCTGAAGGCAACTCCATTACATACATGAGTTCACCTGAATAAATGCTCAGTGGCTTCTGTTTTGCTAACTTTAAATACTGGTAGCTAGCGAGGAAAATGCTTGTTTCACATGATATATCTCTCTCTATGATTAAAACATCCAAAATAAATGAAGCGTGCCTCCACGTATCAGAACTAAATTGATCCAAGTTGTTCTTTATCCTCTGGTTTATATTTTTTTGTAATTTCTGTTCTTATAAAACACTGACTGGAATCAGTAGAAATCCAGGGAGGAAGGAGGAAAATGTGTGTGCCATTTTGGGCTTGCCTGCTTTGTGCACAGCCAAGGTACTCGTCTGTGTAAAAGCTCATTTTTCATTTTTAAGCTGCTGTTTTCCTCGGAAGCTGTTTCAGGAAGGTGAAATGGAGCACACCAGCTGCCAAACCTCCCCGTGGCTCTCCTGTGCCAGTCCCGGGTGGAGAGAGGACACCGTGACCAGGGGTAGGTCTGGCTGCATGACTGGGCAAGCTGGGCACATGTGGTGGGACCAACATTCCCGAGCTCTGCCAGGCTCGTGCCTCTGCCTCTGCATCCATCCTGGTGCTGCATGGCCCTGGATCCGGTGATGGGGCTTCTCAGGTGTTCCCCAGAGCTCCTGTTTGAGCTGCTAGAGGAATCATCATTATACACTGTGGAAGAACTTGCCTGTCCTGTTGAGCCCCCGTGCAGAAATGTTCTTAGCTTGTCAGTATAGTGATAAAAAATAATTTCAGCTCAGCGTGCTCCTCAATTCAATTTATTCTGGTGGTGTCAAGGCACATGTCCAGCCCAAGTGGAGGGCCTGCCTCTGCTCTGGCTGCTCTGCTTTTACAGCAGGGTGTAGAGACAAAAAACATGAGACCTCCATCCCTATTTTTCAACCTTCTGGAAAGCCCTGTTGCACTTGGGGATCCATGCAAGTGGGATGCTGGCAGAGCAGTGGTGACAGCTGATGTTTGCAGCAGTTGCTCTGGTTTCACTGTACACGGATCCCTTTCTTCTTCCAGTGTATGAGGTAAGCAGTGCAAGTAGCTTCATAATCATGCATGTGGGTACAACTGATTCAGCTTCAGTCCACGGTTAACCTTTCCTGGCAGAATAACTGTTGGAATTGATGTGATGGGGGCTTTCTAGGTGATTTCTGCTCTATTTGAGCCTAATGTGGTGGGCATAGCTGTTGTATCCAAATTGCTAGTGTGCTTTGGGAGATGGGATCCCAATGCTGGAATTAAATTGTTTTCAGTGTCCGTATCTACAGTGGGAGCATGTGGCAGAGTCAGGATAAGACACTGAGCACTGAGCATGTGTGTCAGCCTTCTTTCTTGTTCCCACAGAAATTTTTGCCTATTCTATTCCAAATATTGAAACCAAATCCTTTTCCCATACTCTCGCTCTTCTTCATGTTTCTGTTTCTCAGAATTCTGAATCATCCTGCATCCAGAGCCATTCAGAATGGTTCTGTGAAGGCGCTGGAAGACACCATAATGTTTCATTACTGGAAAGAATTAAAAATCTCTTGTTTTACGCATCACAATGAGGACCCTAAGGACATTTGCCATATTGCTTTGTTTCCTGCATTTGAATGCTCAATAACTGCTACCATACAATTAGCAAAATGCTTCCCTTTCTTGGTTTCCTCCAATGCTCCTCATTGCACAAATCCTTAGAACGTGGCTGCAGAATGACTCCCTGAAATGCTTTTGTCTGTCAGAGTAGTCTGTTCATCCCACTCCATTCCCATGGTCATCCCTGATCTTTGCTGGGAATAGAAATGAGACCATTCTGGCTGAAAAAACCTCCTGGATGTTATGCTGGCTTTGTTGCTAAGGGTGGTGGCAGCTATTGAGTGTCTCCTTGCAGTGGTGGTGTGTAGAGAGGAGTTTCTATGTTGGAGACAGAGATCCTTACCTCGGAGGAGATGTCTTGTGGTTTTGAGGCTGACATTGCTTGGCCTTCTCCTCTTGAAGATTTTTGAAAATGCTCTTATATAGATGTTTTCAGGTACTTCTTCCAGGCTTAGGGGTCTTTGTTGCCACACTGCTGTCAGAGGATAACTGGACTTCTAGAATGATCCTCTGGCCTTCTAGGACCATGGTGCAATGGCATCATCTTGTACTTGAGCTGAATTGAATGGTGTGGCACCAGCAAACTGCAAAGCATAAGAATCCCTGCAGCCAGGCAGAGCAGACAGTGGTTATTTTCTATGCATACTGTTAAATAGGAATCAGTTATGGAGAAGCCCTGGAAGCACTGGACTAGAGGAAGTGTGGTTGGTGTTGACATTTAAGGTTTGACCAGGCTGCACAACAGGAGCCTGTGCTGCTTCCTCCTGCAAAACAGTATCAATGAAGCACTGGGTCATGAATAGTGCAGCTGCTGGGAATAGTGAGGATAAGCAGTGCTGGATTAGAATATAAATCTTAATCAGGATTAAGCCCCAGCAAATATGTATCTATGAAGCAGAACGTGCTGTGTGAATAGGGAACAAGTGAGATAAACAGATTCTGTAAGTTCAGAGACAGCTCTGCTTCAGTCTATTACGTGGTTGCACCCTTTTACACTCCAAGGAGCATTCTTATCGCACTGAATGTGAGGCTTTCTTTGAAATCAAATTTTTCCATGGAATCACAGAACTGTTTGGGTTGGAAGGGACCTCTGGAGATCATCCAGCCCAACCCCCTGCCAAGGCAGGGTCACCTGGAGCAGGTGACACAGGAACGTGTCCAGGTGGGTTTGGAATGTCTCCAGGGAGAAAGACTCCACGACCTCCCTGGGCAGCTGTTCCAGGGCTCTGCTCTGTTTGTTGGCCCACAGCTGAGAAAAACTTGCTGCAGCATTTGTGCAGGATTCACTCACCCCATCTGAAATTCTATCAGGGCTGAAATGAAATGTGAGCAAGAGGAAGAACCGTGTAGCAGTACAGGCTCATTTGTTTTCACATGAATACATTAGAGCAAAATCTCACTTTCATGAATCAGCATTTCCTTTGTCAATAACTTTCAATATTAAACAGTAAGGTGACACTAGGATTACATTGGAGGAAAAGTAAATTAAACTGCAACAAAAGATTCTAGAGGGTAAATTGACACTTCAGGTCTTGATTTAGGTTCAGCTACAGAACAGGATGGGAATAACTGTTTCCTCCCCGCCATGTTTCAAATTGTTTTGTAACTGAAAGATAAAAAGGACATTTCCAGACCCTTAGTGAATACCAACTTATCCAAATCCCACACTGTATTGAGAAATGATTCTCTTATTCCCTTCCATGTTCTCTGAAAATTGTAACACAACTCAGTTTGCCAAGATATGGAGCATATAGGAGTGCACGTCCCTTGTTGCCTAGGAAGAAAATAGCGGATGTTTTAATATCCTCATGTGCTGAAATGTCATATTCTCCTGCTGAAGTGCAGTGTTTCCTCCTCTTCCTTCTTGCCAAATCCATTTTGTGTTTCCACACATTAACCTCTTCCTGACCTAGTGCTGTTCAGGCATGAAATGCCAAAGTACATCTAGGTTGCAAGCACAGCAGTTGTCTGATGTGTTAGTCTTGACAATGATGCAAAGGAAATGCCCAGGTGTATGAATGTTTTAATAATTTTAGTAAATAGTACCTGGGAAGTTATTTAGGAATGTGTATTTTGGTGAAAAGGCTGTCTTTAGATCTTCTGAAACTGTTTTTAAAATTGCACAGGTGTCCTACTATTCTGATCTTAGTGGCAGAAATTATTTTACCTTGAGACACACTTGGTTGATATCCATAAGTATCCCTGGGTTTACATAAATACAAATACATGCGCTTCTTAACTTGTCAGTATAGAGGCAGCTCCTCCCTCACACTTCATTGTGTAAGTGTTCTGTATTCTTTCACTTGCCATTACAAGTTCAGACAGCCAGTCCTGAGATGTTTTCAAAGTTCACAGAAAATTTAGAAGGCAAACAAAACCAAGAGGGAACAACACACTTTCTGCAGGATTGTTGGTGGAAATTCAGCTGCTTCTTTAGTTGCAGAATAGGTTCTGTAAAGCCAATAACAGTGAAAGGTTTACTACCTTTCCATCCCAGCTGTGACTTAAGAAAGCATCTTTAGGAGAAAATGTACATGTTTTTATAAAAATGGACTTTAGCCTGGCCAGTTTCTGGTTTTTTGTGTCATTTAAATACAGCCATTGTCATCTCATTGACTTGTTGATAATAATGATGCTACTTGTTTTTAAGTATGTTCTGAAAAAGTTTCCCAAGTTCCTAACTTGAATTTTTCACCTCCTGAAAGCCAGTGAGAAAATGGAGTCGTGTCATTTGTGACCCAGAGTGTGCTTAGCAGCTCCTGGCAGAAATCCCTCAAACAGGGTCATGAGTCTCTCAGAACAGAGAAGTATCAGCAGCGAGACCCCCAGTGTGTCAGTCACTGTGAGAATAAACATTGAGAGGTCTTGTGAGATAATGAGAAAAGGCTGAAGAGGTGAGCTGTGCAACACACTTCTCCATCCAACGTACACCTAATCCTGTCTTACACATTCAGCTCTGTCTCCAGGCTTATCCTCTGCTATGATGATGAGAAGCTCATGCTTGTGACTTGAATAAATCATGTAAGTTGCATGTTAAACAGAGGAATGGTCTGTTGGGAGCTTCATCAAATCCAACAAGGAAAAATGTCAAGTCTTGCACCTGAGGCACATAAACTCCCTGCATTGATAAGAATCTGGGGGAAGCTCAGCTGAAAAGGATGTGGGAGGTCTAGCTAAAAATGAGCCAGCACTGTGTCCTTCCAGCAAGGAGGGCTGAGAATGTGCAGGCTGTACCAACAGAAGCACAGCCAGGCAGCTGAGGGAGAAGAATTATTATCCTTTATTCAGCAGCCCAGTAGATGACACCTGGAGTATTGTGCCTGGTTTGGGGCCCCTTTATGTTAGAAATTTTTTGACAAACTGGACCAAGTGCAGTGGGGAGCCACCAAAATGCCTTGAGGCTGGAGGAGCTGCTCTGGGCAGAGAGGCTGGGGGAGCTGGGCTTGCTCAGCCTGAAGAACTGGAGGCTTCAGGGGGGCCTAATGGCAGCTTGTTGAGGTGCTCTTGTCTGAGGTACACAGCAAGAAAAGGTGAGACAATATCCATAAATTGATAGAGGAGAGTTTCTAATGGGATAGATATAAAAAAAGATCACAGGGAGGAGTATAAATATAAAGCATTTTATTAGTGAGCTCTTGCTAACTGAAGGTCTTGAAACCTTGTCTGGGAAATGCAACACGACAAGGCTAATTTTATGTTGTCCTCCTTCTGAATAAAGTTGGTATATTGACCTAGTTCTGTCACTCTGCAGCCACGAGCCAATTGGATCCCTCAGCTGCCACCCCATCTCATTTTACCTCCTTTGGACAGATTACCTAATTACAGTAGGTACTCTATCCAAATTTTTATGGATTAATTTACAGCATGATGAACAGAGTCAGTGATGGAGATGCAACCAAAGAACTGAGGGATGCTCTGACCTTGTCACTCACACGGATGTGGAGACATACTGCTCTTTTCCCAGATGGCTCTTGAGCTTTACAGAAAGTCAGTGACAAGTTTAATGACTTCTGACACACAGAGAATGCTTTCTCTTTTATCTGCATTGTGTTATGCCCCTCATGACAGTGGGAGAAGGCAAAGCAGCATCTAGACCAGGCACCTTTTGGGTGGGATATTATAGACTGAAGTTTTGGGGTTGAAGTCCAGGGTTTTGGCTCCAATTGGCTCAGTACTGTCAGGATTAGATATTTCTGATGCAAGAAGGTGCTCAGGTACCTCTCAAGTCAGTGAAACTTCAGTGCCTGCCTGAGTAATGTTCTGCAAAGAGATGTTTTCTCAGTAATCAAGGTGTAGTTTACATGCTGTATGACATTTGATAACCCTTGCTAAACAGAGTAGATTAATGTGAAGTTACATTAGCACGTGGGTAAAAAGGTCAAGATTGTTGCAATCTCCAGAATTTTGATAAATATAATTAAGGTTGTAAGACTTTTGTCTTTTTATAACTTTTGAAACAAACACATTGATAGAGGAATGGCTGCACGTGGGCATTTGGGGCTGGTAGAATCAAGATTTGAAGGTGCCTTATTTGTTGGCTTTGTAGTGAATTTTTTAAACACCCAATGTAAAATACTTTCATGTGTTTAGTGATAGGGAAAAGAAAATTATGCAAGGTTTTTGTCTTCACAGCTGAAAATTCTTTTGGATCCCCTCTGGGTTGACCTGATTTGTGGGTTTTTATTCAAAAGAGAATTATGGGAAGTTTTTTTCAAGAGTGCTCAAAATTGAAATAGTTTTGGTGCTGTTTGTGAAGGCAAAAGTGGTTATCCTGAGTCAGGCTGAAGGCCCAGCTAGGCCAAACTCTTGCTCTGACAGTGGTCAGTCTCCAGTACACAAGCAAGGTTTGAACATCCTCCCAATCTGCAGCTTAGCAACTTCCCGAGCCTCAGGGAAGTTTTTTTATGTAACATTTGTTGACGGACTTTTTCCCATGATTTCTGTAATCACTTTTTAAAAGCGTGTAGGTTTTTGGCACCCATGGTATCCTGTAGCACTGAGAGCTTCACCTGACCTGTGCATTGTGTGAGATATCCCCATTTTTTGTTTGTGTTGAGCGTGTCACCTGATAACTCCATTTGCACCTTGGCAGGATTTGTACTATGAGAAACAGAGAATAGTTATTCTGTATTTATCATCTCTGACTTCCTGTGCTCTGCTGGCCTCCTCCTGGTATTCCCTTAGCCATTTCTTTTCTTGGCTGAAGAATTGTAATCAGGACTTACTCATGTCTCGTTGGAAGCTGTCCCACACCTTTGATCAGCCTTGTTGTGTCTCTCTATATTGTTTCCATTTTTGCTGTGTTCCTTTTGGAAGTGGTGCTGCACTGAGTATTCAAACAGAGAGTCAACTATTATTTAAAAGGTGGTTTATAAGAGTTTTTAATATACTTGCTTTTTCCATTTTTTAAGTATTGATCTGTTATTTTCATGAAATTTTTAAAATATACCATGCTTTACTCAAAGATAATACTTCAGAGCTTGTTGGGTGTGCAAATTTAAGTCTCTTCAGTGTTGGATTTGTTGTCTAATTCTCTGCTTTTTCCCAGATTACCCTGCACTAGCAGCTGTGAAAACTGATTACTTACTTCTACTCTTTGTGTCGTGTCTCTTAAAAAAATTATCATCAATTTGTGAGACCATTTCCATTCTTGTCCTGTGGCAGCCTTCCTTCTGCAAGAAACTGGTGAAGGACCTCATCTAAATAGCTGTTGGAAATCTGTGTTTATGCTTGTGTACAGCATTTATATTTTCCACTCGTAACTTTATAATAATTGGGCACTCCATTTGTACACAACTTTTGCACGGGTAACATATGATTTGTTCTAAACATCCCTTGTTGACATCCTGAACCCATTTTCTGCTTGAAACAAGGCAAGAGTTTCTTGGGTTTTCTTCCTGGATTTCTTGAGAAGTTGTAGCATAAAGCAGATGTGAGCATGATGTTTAGCCTAACATTTATTAGTTTTTTAGGTTATCCTAATATAGGGATGATTGTAGTGTGTCATGGTTCCTGTACTGCCTGTCCGGGCAGTCTGTGTGACCTCTTTGTGTGCGTTTTAATCACTGCCATCATCCTGGGCTGTTGTGTGGTCCTGGTATTGATGTGATAGTCAGACCATATGGATTACGTTACAAGTTGGTACAATTAACTGCTTTGTCTGCTCTGGCTTCAGGTTTTCATTAGTGTATAGCAACACTCACCACTGTGGTTTTCCTATATCTTTGCAATATAATTTGTTCTTTTATTTTACAGCATGTAATGATTGCCTGCCTTTCACCAGTGTGTTGCTCCTGTCAATATCCTCAGTGAAAACTAGGCATTTTAAGCCTTTCTATCTTATTTTTTACATTTCTAGTGTCAATATAACAGCACTTCCACACTTGTCTCAGTAGCTTATTTTTGTGCTATGATTAAAATGGAATCGTGTCTTCTTTGTGGTTACTTGTTAAGATTTATTAATGTCTGCCCTATCTTTTATTTATAGATACAAAGTTTTAATGATTTCAGCCCTAGAAAATGTGTCATGTCCATTTGTGCCAGCCTTACTGTACTTCTAAGTTTAAAGATTCTCTTGTAAGATTATTAATTGTAAATGCTGGTAGTTTGGTACCAGCTTGATTTAGATGAAAACCATCTTTTATGTATAAGCAGCGTTTCTTCCAAAAGTTTCTGCAATTCCTACTGAAACAAAAATTCATAGTAAAAATGAGGAGAGAGTTACACAAGTGGAGGGTTTTTTAAAATAATAACTGAAATAATTAACAGACTTTATTAATGGAAAGAGATTTTTTTAGAACAGGTGAATATGCTTGATACACAGTAATCTGTGGGTGCTGGAAATGCAGGGTGGTAGTTGCCAAAGCAATGGGCTTTCAGGTGTTGGCTATGACTTTGGAAGAACTAAGCTCTAAAAGAACACTTTGTTCTACTGGTGACTTGGCAAAAGACATCCAGAATCCTCAGCAGAAGGGGGAATCAGGCTAATAAAGGCAGATTCATGGTGTATGGGTAGGATTTGGTTGTAGGAATTTGAAAGTTGAAGACAGTAAGCTAAGCAGCTTAACATCTTCAGAATAAGAGGGAGTGAAGCTTGTAAGTGCGTCAAGCTGTTTGCTTAGATCTGGACTAAGGAGCTTAAGTAGCTTAAAACACCACAAGCTCCCGAGCTCCAGAGGAAGGGACTTACAAGCTGTGCAACAGCCACACTTCAAAGGCCTTACAAGTGCAGCTGATGAAGCCTGCAGGGCTTCAAGGGAGTGTGTCAAGTGAATGTGTCCGTCTGTCTGTTTCCCTGCAGCATCCAAGCGCTTCCTTTTGTTTCCTCCTTACAAAGTTACAGACCACTCTCCTCCCTGGAGTTACCACAGTGATAAATGCCAGGCACTTGCAAGTCAGGAGGTTCTGAAAAGTAATTTAGTCATGTCCTTTATACATATTCTGTCATTTTTACTCACTTAAAACCCTCAGTATTATGCATGCTGGGATGTACCACTTGTTTTTCTGATGAAATGTTGTATGAGGAACTTGAAAATGATGAAGAGTCTCCTGCTTATAATGGGGGCTAGAAAATTATCTCAATTGTATTATCTCAAGCTGTAAATCAGCTGTCTAAGGTCTTCAGCTTTAAACATGTTTGGTTCTCGTTGAAGTCTTTAGGACTAAATCATCACAGCTTGCAGAATTGCACTGTGTTGCTGTGGTCCCACCCAATTCCCACTGAAATCAGTTGATTCAGTTGGAGTCAAAGGCTCCTGCAAAGTGGAGAGGACTACTTTCACAAACTACTGCTCTCCAAAATAGCTGTCATGTCCTCAAGAGTGCCATTACTTACTAGTCACAAAAATTACCTTTGTAATAGTGCTTTCTTAAGTAATTTTGTCATCTTGAGCTTGTTCTGTCCTGATTTCATTAAGTCTACTGAAGATGCGCTTTAAATTAGAGGCATATGACCACATTTCTGTTTTACTCTGACTCCTTGCTCCCCAGGTATTTAGTTTCTATGTATTTCAAAGTAGATCCTTACATGCAGCTTAGTATTTTTGTCTGTACAGACTGAAGCATGTGATGATGATGACAAATGGATCTTTGTACATTAATATCTCACACAGGCTGATTTTGCAAAGTAGTCTTTCAGGATATTTTGCACTGTTTGCAGTTACATGTAGTGTTATACTAAGAGTAATTCAAATCACAGTGTGGAAGAGGATGGAAATGACCTCTGGAGCTCACCTGATCAGAGCAGGGCCAGTTGGAGGAGATGGCCTAGGACTGTGTCCAGTTTGGTTTTGAATCATAGGATCACAGAATGGTTTGGGTTGGAAGGAATCTTAAACATCATTTCATTCCACCCCCCTGCCATGGGCAGGGCCACTTTCCACTAGATCACGTTGCTCCAAGCCCTTTCCAACCTGGCTTTGAACACTTCCAGGAATGGGGCATTCACAAGTTTTCTGGGCAACCAGAGGGTGTCTTACCCCCCTCACAGTAAAGCATTTCTTTCCCATAGCCAACCTGAACCTACCCTGTGTCTCAAAGGGTGGACGTTCCAGAGCGTCTCTGGGAAACCTGCTGCAGTGTTTGATCACCTGTACAATTTAAAAAAAAAAAAAAAAAAGTTTATGCTTGAAAGGATTTTTTTTTCTATTTCAGTTTGTGCCCTTTGCCTCTTGTTCTATCACTGGACACTACAGAGTAGAATCTGTTGTCTTACTCTCCCACATCAAGTATTTATGCACACTGATAAGATTCCCTGTGAGTCTTCTCTCCTGCAGGCTGAGCAGTCCCAGCTCTCTCAGCGTTTCCTTGGATGCCAGGTGTTCAAGTCCCTTAATCACCTGCACAGCCCCTCACTGGGCTCACTCCAGTGTGTCCGTGTCCTTGCGCCCTCTTGCCCAGCGCAGCCCCAGCGCTGCTGATGTGTGTCCCGTGTGCTGGGCAGCTCCTCATCTGGTGAGTGTTGTTTCTTCTAGGGCCTCCCAGGATGCTGTTGGCTGTCTTTGCTGCAGGACACATGGCTGGATCTTGTTTGCCTTGCTCTACTCCAGGAACCTCAGATCTGTTTCTGCTAAGCTGCTTCCCAGCCGATAGCCTTCAGCCAGTTGTTGCATGGGGTGTTTCCTCCCCAGTTGCAGGACATTTCACTTCCATTTATTGAACTGGTTGAGGTTCCTGTTGGTCCATTCCTCCAGCCTGCTGGGGTCCTGCTGGTGGCAGCACAACCCTCTTGTGTATCAGCACTCCTCTCAGTTTTGTGTCACCTGCAAACTTGCTGAGGATACGCTTTGTCCCATCATCGAGGTCATTAATATTGAACAGTATCAGACCAGTGCTGACCCTTGGGATACACCACTAGTGAGCTGCCTCCAGCTGGACTTTGTACCACCATTCACAGCCTTTAAATCCAGCAGTTCAGCCAGTTTTCAGTCCACCTCACTGACCATATATCTAGCCTGTACTTCATCAGCTTGTCAGTGAAGATCTTATGGGAGACAGTGTCTGAAGGTTGCTAAAGCAGAGATAAACAATATCCCCTGCTTTCTCCTCATCCATCAAACCAGTCACCTCATCTTAGAAGGCTGTGCTGACTAATGCCAGTCACCTTTCTACCCTTCATATGTTTGGAAATGGCTTCCAGGAGGTTTTGCTCCATCTTCCCAAGGATCAAGGTGAGCCTGACTGACCTGTAATTCCTGGTGTCCTCCTCTTTGCCATTTTTGAAGATAGAAGTGACATTTGCTTTCATCCAGTCCTGAGGAGCCTCCCTGCATTGCCATGACCTTTCAAAGATAAAAGAGTGGTCTCACAATTATACCAGCCAACTGCCTCAGCATTCAGGGGTGCATCCCATGAGGTCCCATGGACTTCTGTGCATTCAGTTTAGATAAATGTTCCCAACCTGGTCTGTTCCATCGAGAGTAAGTTTTCCCTGCTATGGAAGCAAATCAGACTGAGGCAAAGTCAGCATAGAGAATTTTGGTCCTTTATCACCTGGTGCTGTGTGCTTGCTGTCTGTGCCGCAGACCTCGGTCTCTGTGTGTGTATGTGTATTTACTTGTGGGCTCCTTTCCAAACAAACAAGCCTGAGTTTTGTGCTGGTTTCCCAGACAAGCTTTTCCTGTTCATGGCTCAGGATGTCAGCCAGCTGCGCCAGTGAGCCAGCGATTCAATTCCAGGGGAAGTTCAGCTTGGGTGAAAACAAAGACAGCAGCACACGTTTTTCTTTGGGTTTTTAATTACTTCCGTCTCTGTATCTGAAGCATTTTTCTTAAAAATACTTCACTTTGCAGGTGGTGCCTCACAGACTTTCTCTCATCATAACTTTTCTTATCATTTGTAGCCATTAAAGAGTTCAAAATACTTTTGGCAGAGGGGTTAACACAGGTGCCCTAGAGCAACTCCCATTGGGATAATTGCATTCTTTTTACTTGAAGTCCCCTTTTTTGTCAGGTGTTATCTTAGGGTTCATTTCATGTCAGGAGTTGCTGCGTTGTGCTGTGCTGTCTGCCAGAAAGGGATGCATTTCACTGAGAACTTTTCTAGGGATGAAACTTTTGTATGCAAAGTAGTTTTGTTTGGAGTTTTTTTTCATACTGGAAGGACGATCCAATAAACCATTTTCTTTCTTATTGGAAATTGAAATAATGTAGCTTTTTTTGAATGGAAAGAAGTGTACAGGCCGGATTTTGATGTCTCATTGATTGTAGAACAGAGCCATGGCTGTAGTTCACAGTGAAAATGTGGGGTGATTTCAGTGCTGCTTTGACCCTCAGGAGACTTGGCCTGCAGGCCTAGTTCATCTACATGAGTATCTTCTCTTTTTCTCTCATTTGAAATCAGGGTGCTGATAATTCCTATCTGTCAAGGGTGTTTTGAGTACAAATTGACTATTTTTAGACTGGGATTATCAACTCCCTCTGTTGTTAAATGGAAAATGAGATTCAGACCCAGTGATTTCTTTTTTTGGTGCTTAATTCTCAGATTAAAACTCTGCTAAGGACCCTGAACACCAACATGTACAAGGGTCCAGACCTGGATCACTGAAGTTTTCAGGTTCACAGGGGTTATTTGCAGCTTGGATGAGATGTTTGTGTACAAGCAAAGGAGAATAAACCAGGTTGACACTCAGTTCTGGAGAGCAGCAGTTGTTGCTTCTGCAAACTTTGAAGCATATGGCTTGGATTTCTGTGTGGTAGGAAAATGGAAGATGTCTGGTAGGGCTCCCATGGTTTCTTCTGGGAATTTGTGACAGGAAATAGTAGCTGATAGGCCATGTAGCCTTTGCATGGTGAGCACGATGTCTTTGATATGTCAGATCTCTGACACATGTAGTGCACAGGAGACATGGGCCCATATGGTAAACCTTGATGCATTTTGTATTTCTCTCTTTCCAGCCAGTCAAAATTGGAGCTTAAGAAAGGAAACATGAAAGCAGAAATCTGACCATATGGCAACCCTAATTAAGGGGGTGATGTTAGTTTTTTCCACCTTCAAGCTCAGTGCAGTCACAGTGACCTCAGTGCTCTTTGCTTTCCTATGGTGCATTTCAGCATGAAAAGTTTTCTTTCCTGAGCAGGGAAACTGAGGAGCATTTGCAATCAAACACTTGTAGTTTTGTTTCATAAGAAATTATGTGCTTTGAAAATTTCTGTTCAAACTGTCTCATAGTTAAAGTCACATTTTAGGGGGCTTTTGTGAGGAAACATGAAGGATGCATCTCATTTAGGAGAGTGAGATCCCTTTTTTGCGTGATAACAGAAATGAGTCTTGAACCTAAATTTAACATAAATCAAGCCAGTGTCTTTGCTATTGGGTTTTGAGTCAGTCTGTCTTCTGCTTGGGGCTATTCTGCCTCTTATGAAATATTCACCAATCCAGAGAGACAGTGTGACTTTGTATAACTTGATGGTGAAAGAAAATTTGTGGGATAAAGCAGATTCAGGTTCTGTCCCTGCCCTAAATCAGGGGATTTATGTCCTAACTGAGTCCATAGGCAGCGAGGTGATAGTGTTTATTTACTGTCTTTCTGATCTTTCTTCAGTAGCACATTTTCCAACATGGCCTTGAGAAACTCTTCAATTAGCTCTTACGATCCAACAAAACATATCCGGCAGAAATATTCTCAAGCAGCTCCTTTGGGATTACTTAATGAGTTATAAATTACAGAAGAAGGGTGCTAATATGTTCCAGGTAATAGTACATGGGGTTTCCCATTTTATTTAGTCAGTCTTTGCTAAAGTCAGTGCCTCTCTTTAGATTTTTGGCTTGTTTGCTGGTGCTACATTCCTACTTTGCATAAGACAATATAAGGAGAAGGTCTAACACTGTCTTTCTCATGACCAGACCTTTGTTTTTCCGTTTTTGTGTGATTTTCCATAATTTAGATAGCTTGACAGTGTGTCTTAGTGGATTTTTAATTTTGCAGAACTTGAGTCGATTTGCTGTTGAAAAATTAACCAGTCCATGCCCTTGAAAAGTCATTGCATCTGTTATTACCTCCACATGTGATAAGTTTAAGAAAATGATTAGCAAAGGTGTCACTCATTTCTGCATGCTGTATATCAGATCGGACTGGCTGTGAAGTAGTGAACCATATTAAAGCTGTGAAATCAGCCCTGCTCTACAGGGACTACAACCAGC
Source organism: Pomatostomus ruficeps (assembly GCA_013400735.1). NCBI lineage: Eukaryota > Metazoa > Chordata > Aves > Passeriformes > Timaliidae > Pomatostomus > Pomatostomus ruficeps. The sequence goes on from VYZT01000600.1 coordinate 21,832, forward strand.
TGCACCAATTTTACTACTTTTTTTCCCTTGCAGATTCAGGAATGATTGGAATGGAGTTTGACAGTTTATTTACAGATTTGCTGTGACTGACAGGATGCCAGAGGGGAAATGTTTGTACTCCCTGAAGATAGTTTTTAGTAACTAAGGCTAAATATCTGACAGGACTTCTGTTACGAAACAGAGTGTGATCAACAGTTGTGTTACTGCAGAATTCAGTGCAGTTTTTCATTTAAAATACAGCTAAAAATACAGAACTAAAGCCAGCATTTGCTTTGATGTAAAATGTCCCCACAGAGAAGTGTGGCACTGGTGAATTTAAGCCTTGCAGTCCAATTCTGATCCCTCATTCCTGTAAGGAACTGAGGAAAGGAGGATAAAAACCACTCACATTCCACTTTTTTTCCTCTTGATCATTGATTTCCAGACATAAAATTTCTAGGGTCCCTAAATTTTTCAGTGTGGGACTGGACTTCTTGCATGGTAAGTTCAAGTCTCCTTGGCAACCAGTGTGTTTCTCTTACGTTATGGGCTGCCAAGAGTTCATGGACCATGCACTGAAAACTTATGCCCATGTGTGAGATGTTAAGGTTCCTTGTAGTTTAACCTTGAAATGAGGAAAACAAAATTAATCTTGTTTTCCTCTTACATTCATCCCTTGGCTTTTAAACCAGTGCAAGTGGGCTTCTTCTTTTTCATGATGATTCTTTTTCTCAGTGTAAATCTGCAGTAACCTAAAGTATCCTTGTGATGTATAAAAGTCTTACACAATGGTAATTTGAAAACAGAAACCTTTTAAAAGAAGATGCATGAGCTATAAACTGTATTATGTACAATATATGGATAGTAATATTATACTTTGTATTCCCAGAATTAATATTAAACTTTTAGACAGGAAGGTATTTTCTGGTCATTAGTAGCTCTTTGGTCATTTAAGAGGCGCAGAAGCTTTTGTACATTGCAAAGGTTAACTGTGCTCAGAGTAAAGGTACTTGAATAAATTGTTTTATGGGTAGCAGAGGTTGAAGGTGGGCAGATTTGTCTAGCACAGAGAAAAAAAATATTTTTATTAGATTGTTAGGTGTTAAGAAGTGCTGCCAACTTGCCAAATGTAATCTGAGTATTCATGAGCAAGAAATGCTGAAATATTGCAAGGGACAGAAAATCGGCATGTGAGTGCCTGTGTCGTTACTTGCATTGAAGACAGTCCTGCTGGTTATATGAAGTGTCACAGATTTTAGTAGGGTTAATTTTTTCTTAATTTTGTTGTTTTTCTGGCTGTATTGATAACCAACTGCAGACTGTATTATTTGCTCTATGTTTTTGTTATAATAAGCCTATGCATCAAGGAAGAGATATAGAGCACAATGAGCGAAGAATAAATGAGAAAAGGCAAAATGAACCTTTCTCAGGCACGATCTTCTAGTGAATAAGTCCCTTTTTAATATTGATATGTGAAGAATGGCTCACAGAAAGACCTGAACATGCTGTGCTGTGGCACAGCTCCAGGGAAGATTTCTCTGGCTCTCTGGTTATCACCCGGTTCTTCCAATGTAGTCTTTACTCTGGATGCTACAAGTTTCACAGGTGAATTCTTATTTGCCTTTTTTAAATTGTTGGTAGTGAAAACCAAACTGCTGGGAAGAGAGCCTGGCATCCAGCTCAGCCCTTTTTTGGTGGATTCTGTTTTCATTAGGCTGTATGGCCGTGGCTGTTCTGGACCTGTGGCTCTGGCAGTCCTGGCTGCACAGTGACTTTTCTGTGCTGGCAGAGTGATGGTTTTCTGTGTCTGCACCACTGTTATCCATGCAGTCAAGCAGTTCCTCAGGGAATGGGAATGGTGGTTAACCTATTCCTATGTCTTGCTATCCTGACTATTAAAACCTTTTCTTGCAACAAGTCCAACTTTGATGTGTCACAGCTTAATAGTGCCAGGGTTCCTTCTGTCCGTGCAGGCTGTGCAGTGGCAGAGTGATGGTTTTCTGTGTCTGCACTTTTGTTATTCACGCACTCAAGCAGTTCCTCAGGGAATGGGAATGGTGGTTGTGGCTCTGTGGCTCTCTGGTGCTTTTCAGGACTTAAGTAAAGTGACCAGAATAGTTAAAGAACAGTCGGTGACCAGTGTGCCTGATATTATAGCTGAAGTTCTTCAGCAGTTGTATTATGTTATTAAGAAAGGATTAGATGCTATAGCAGGAATGGAGTGCTTTGAGATCAGCAGCAGAGCTGTGAACTGGAATCATGAGCATTACTGAGACTGTCATCCAGTGCCTAAAGACAAAAGTATAATTACCATGAGAAGGTCATTTTTCTAAGCAAAGGACAGTTGTAAACTGCCTTTACCAGGAAAAAAAATCAGTATTTGTTGCATTGCATCATTGAATTATTCATCAAGATCAGACACTTTCTTGTTCAATTTACTTTGTCATTTTCTTCTAGCTTATTCTCAGCAGTTTGGATGAAAATATAACACGGTAGCACCTGCTTACAAGAGACATTCAATTCACTGGATGTCTTGATTGGAAAGACATTTGCTTTGGTCCAAGGTAAAATCAAATGCTTTTCGTTTTAATGGGATATTCATGTTTTATGGACAAATAGCTAGAATTGGTGTTATGATATCTTTCTGTTAACCTGGTCTTATTATTTTAGTGAGTTATTTCAGCCCCTTAATTTAGAATAAATGAGATTTACTCCTGGATAAGGTCCTGCATCTTTTCTTCTGTTCTATACAGCCTGTGTTGAAACAAGTGTTTTCCCAGCAGTAAGATTTGATTGTCTAGAAAGGTGTAAACATTCCTTTTCCTGAAACTGCTTCATGTATATAGGTGAAAATAACACTCTCTTAGGAAATTCTGGCCATGGTTAGATTGTTTCAAGACCCTGGTCAGAGTACTGAAATGAGTACATAATAATTTCTCTGTCACTTCACAAGCTTTCCTTCTTATACACACATATACAGAGAAACTCAGAAACACAGGATGATCAGAATCTGCCCCCATATGTTCCTCTCACCATGATCCCTTTTTTTTCTCTTTTGTTGCTTTCCCCCATAATTTACTTCGTTTGCATATTTTAGTGTTTCATACCATGGTGCCTGAGTCAATTTTCTTTTGAATAATTAAACAGGTACATGCCCTTGGAAAGTCATTGCACCCTTTATTGCCACTTAATGTGTTAACTGTGAGGAATTGGGAAACGATGTTGTACATTTTTGTTGGCTGCTGTTTCATGTGAGGATTGAATGTGATGCAGAGAAAGGGACTCAGAGAATATGCTGGATTTTGGTGAACCACAACTCAGGTACCCAGAGGATGTACCCAGAGTGGAAAACCTTATCCTTTTGCATTTGAAAGGAAAATGTGAGCAGCCTCTTACTTTAAAATAACAACAACAACAATGATAATAAAAATAATAATTAAAAAATTCAAATTGATTGATAGAGTCAGTGACTGTTCAGTGATGTCCCATACTTATCTGGGGCTGGGTTTAGGTAGTGGAAGATTTTGGCCTTCGCAGAAGAAATTCAAAGAAAAGATTTGGCCCTGAATCCCCTGTGCTGTGTTTTTGGGAGAAGGGGAAGAGAGAGGGAGTGGACAGGAGGAGTTTTTCAGCTTTTTAATGAAGGTAGCTGAGACTTCTCTGGAGGGATGGCAGAGGCAGGTGGGGATTGGGGTGGATAACACACTCTGAGCTGCTCTGGGGAAGGCTGGGTTAGCAGGGAAGTTTCTGTTAGCAATGGAGAGCTCCAGGTTCTCATTAAAATCCAGAGCCAGGTGAGCTTGAGCATTGCTGCACTACAGATGCAGCTCTAGCAGTGATATTATAGGGATTTGTTAAAATTGTGCTGGCTTGGATTAATGAGTCACTGTTTCCACTGTAGGAACAGGGAGCGTGCGCCAGGGTAGGCCAATGACAAAATGTGCTTTGCTAAATTGCATTTTATTTTACTATTGTCTGGTATTCATGCTTTACTTTACTCCCTCCTTTATCTAGAGAATACTCTTAATTGTAAACATATTTCAGTGTCTTCGGTCACTCTAAATGACATTTAAATGTCCGTTTGCCTTCATTGCTCATTCAAGCCCTACTCTTTGCAATTAGGGTGCTACTAGAAATTTATATTGATTTCTATGTGGGCTTTTTTTTTCCTTAGGATAGGACATATCTCTGCTTAAATGCTACAGAATAAACCAAGGCAGTTTTTGTTTTTTAATGCCAGCAAATAGGTTTTTGGGATTGTGTGGCTCGTTACTCAGCGTGCAGTGAGAGCCGGGGAGAGATCCCAGCTGATCCCTGCGGCCAAGGCAGCTGCTGGGCTCCAGCTCTGTGGCAGGGAGCTGAAATCTCCTCTCCAGCTGTCAAAGGCAGAGAATTCCTTTAAAACATAAAACTTCTGCTTGGTCAAGCTTGAGAAAATGTGCAGACCACAGCTTGTGCTTTTGATGTGTGAGTTGATTAATAAACGTATAAATAGGAGGAGAAGGTTATGGCAGGGTGGGTTTGGGTTCAGTGCAATCGATAGTGATTTATCCAGAGACAAGGGACTCCATCCATTGATACAATTCTCTTCTCTTGGCATTTGAAGAACTTTCCATAGAAATGCTCAGCTGTGGTTAAAACATCCCCATATCAGTGTGGCTGGTGTGTTCAGCCAAATGCTAAATGGAACACACCTGATTTTGGGGTTCATCAGTGGGAGAAAACATGGGGAGTATGGCAGCAGTTTATAAAAGAGCAGCCTCTTGAATTATGGAGATTAACATCTCGGGGAAGGCTACAGGCACAAAGCATACCTAAATAATGATCATTGGTTAAAAGGCATCAGTGCCTTGAAGATAAAGAACTGCTATAGATTGTCAAGGAGATTATCAAAATCCCTCAAACCAGACAGTGTTAATGATGCAGATCCTGAAATGTGTGGTGACTGAGATTTAAATGTGTGTTTTGATATGAATTGTATGATCACTCATCAAAGGATTCAGACCTGGTTTTTTTAAGAGTATTTTCTTTACTATCTGAATCAAATATGTCAGCTCTGCAATCTGTGGCAGGTTAATTGAAATGCAGTGAGAGTGCAAAATCTGAATCAAGCATGAGGTTGGCAAACTTTGTTTTTCCTTTTATTTATTCAGATCTCTAAAAGTAACCGCTTAACTTGAGAACTGTTGGTGAAATTAGTGTGATTTTCCATCCTTCCTCAGATAGGAATGATTTGGGCCATAAAGGGACAATTTCAAAGATGTCTTATTTGGCTGGAGTGAGTGAAGGTGTATCAGGAGCTTGAGGAACATCTTATTAGCAGTAGCATTGTAGTTAAGTTTCAGTGGCCAGTGATGGACTTCACTTGACTTGAGTGAAATTCTGCAAGTGGCATGCCAAAAATATGCCAAGGTAATTTTTGTTGTCTCCTTTTTCCTCAGAAATGATTATTTAATTACACTTGGTGACACTGAGTGCACATTAGAGGGAGGCATTTACGATGATCACTAAAGCAAAGGGTATTTCAGGTTCATCCTTTGTGAGCTGTTCCTGTTGTTCTCCCAAATCCATGTGCACCCCTGCCTGTCAGAACCCTGTGCCACACCGTGCCAGAGCTTCTGACTGCGCTCCTGCCTTTAGATCACGGGATATCCTCACACACCATCAGCAGGAGAAAAACAAACCCACCACACATGAATTTGTACAAGTCTTTGAATTACAGTGTGAGGGGCTGAAAATGTTCTTTCCCTCTCCTCACCTGGAGCTTTGGTTCCCATTGCAATGGACTCCTTGTCTTTAACTTTTATTGATTATGTGGGAACATGAGGGCAACAAAGGATGGCTCAGGTACAAGGATGATGCACCAGATCCGTGTATGCACAACGCAGCTGCGGAGGATTGTAATAAAAATAGGAATTAAAAAAGCCCTTTGCCATCAGAAAGTCCCCACTTTTCAGTGGCATGAAGCTGTTCATGTGTGGGAGCCTGTGTTTGTGCTGAGGGGTTGCATTGTTCCGTACCCAACAGTGTACCCTTCCTAGATCTAATATTTCATTTAAAAGCAATTTGCCTGAATAAAATAAAATATGCATGATGGGTGAACACAGATGAGCTCTGTTAATGTATTCTAATTAACTTGCTAAAAATATTTTAAAATCTTAATAAGCTTAAAGAGAATATCTGATGATCAGATGCAATGTTAATGAGCATGGTATAAAAACATAAGAAGGTAAAGTGTAAAGCTGATTGGCAGTTGCAGTGCTGTCTGTATACCTAACACTTTTCTTGGGCAAAAGAAAGATCTTTGAGTTAAATTTTACCTTTTGTCTTGGTAGCTAATTTCTCAAGATCTATTTCTAGAAAGCTTAATGAGCAAAACATTAAAAAAAAGAGAGTTTACCTATTTGATTTGGGCTGTAGTGGAAATTTTATTGCTTAATTATGCCTTAGAAAAACATGCTAAGGACATTTATAATAAAATATCTGTGTTCTTTGTGTGTGGGAGAATGACTCTTTTCCTTTTATATATGCCATAAATCTCAGATTGTAGTCTTTTTTCTCTGCAGGCTATTAGGTTTCTGCAGACTGTATTTCATTCCTTAGCACCTATAGTTGCTTGGCAACAACATCTGATTTACATGAACCCAGCCCCGTGAATGAATAGTTACCTGGAACCTTTCTGTGCAGAAACCCTGAGAAACGGAGCAGTTCTCCCATTCACCGTGACAATTATTAGGAAATATTAATTGCTTCTCTCAATTCATCTTCCCATAGCCTTTGTTTTCCAGTTGAAGGGGAACAAACTGTATTCTCAGTTTAGTTCTAGCCTGCCAGAGGTCACACAATTCATTTATAAATAATCCACTTGGAAAGGAGGAGGTTTATTAATAACAGAAGGCTTTAGTGGTGCTCAGAGACCCAACTGGTACAAGTGGTCCCCAGTGCTGTGTTCTTTAGGTACAGAAAGAATGAGGTTCAGAGGAGTGAAGTAACTCAGCACAGTCACATAAAGCAGGTCAGTGTATTTTTTTTGCTGTGAGTAGGTCTGGTATAGTTTTTAGGGAGAAAAATGTTACCTCCTCAATTTATTTTCTTCTCTTCTTGATATGTGAAATTTAATTGAACAAACAAAATAAACAGATTTTCTGCTACCTCAGCTAGTGTTTGGCGAGCAGTTACACCCTCCTATCAATTAATTTTCTTCTCGTGAAGTACTTTTCAACCTGTAGGTTGTTTCTATTGAGAGGAGTAGGAGGTATGAAAAGGAAAAATCAAGAAGAAAAATTCTTCACCGCCACTGAATGAACACAAACCACTCTTCCTGGACTAGGAGATGAAAAGCTACAGGCAGTATTTGTGGATGTAATAAGTCTTTTGAAAAAGTGTTTAGAGAAAACACCCCAATTGCCTTGTTTTGGAAGTTCTTTTCTGTTTTTCATCCAGCCTATCCTTTGCAAAAATAAAATGTTGCTTGGGCCTTGACTCTTTCCTGTTGCATTTCCAGAGGCTTTTATTGCTGTTGTTGATAAAGCAGAAAGGCTGGTGTGGAGGGAAGCAGAGCAGACCTGAGATCTGACAGAGATCTGCTTCGCAATTCTAGATCCCAAACTGACTTTTCCTCCAGGTTTGTTGTGCTTTGGGTTTCTCTAGAATGAAAATACTGGATAGCATGTTCCTTCCTCTTGTCACTTGAGTGGCATTCAAGGTCAGGTCATTGCACCCCGTGCCTTTTAATTATATCCTGTGGCTTTAGGTAATGCTGAACTTGCAGCTCATTATTATTATATTTTGTCCTGTGGACATGTCTTGCTACTGATGCTCGTACTCTGCAGATTAACTAATGCAGAATTGAATGCATTTGTGATCTAAGTAATGAAGAGGCCTTTGTTCTATTCTTGGTTGTTCTTCTGATTTTGTGTGACCTTGGGTGGCTCATTTATCTCCTTGCTTGCTTTTCTCATTTTAACCTTCGATGGATGGTGTCAGATGTTGATTTGCCAATGTAATTTTCTATTTCCCTTAGAAGATTTGCAAGGCTGAATATTGCTGTATGAGGACAAATCTTTGTTAAAAACAAAACTGTGTTTTTTGTGTTCCTAAATAACTCAGTAACAAGCATTATTTACTGATGTGTGATCTGTAAAGCCGCATGTGGTGCTTACACACAGCAGAGTTGTGATAGGCATGGGAGGGATTGTATTTTACTGAGTTTCAAGCACAAGTTTCTCATGTGTCAGAATATTTTGAGGAGATACTGAGCTGTGCTGCAATGCTGCCTATAGAGCACATTGAAAAAAAATTGGTTTTAGTCAGTGGAGAATGCCTAAGGTAGCAGTGACCTTTTTATTAAAACTAATTTTTGGGAATATCTTGCATGTTCCTGTCTCTGGGTGAATGTCTCACCTTAGTCTGGGAACTGAGCAACAGGAATTGTCAGGGTTGCCAGAGGCACTGGAATGTAGCTCAGTGCAGAGCTCTCCAAACCCCTGGATGTCCTCCCTGTGATGGGGACCACAGGACCCCTGCCCTCCTCACACATGGCACTGCAGAGTGTGTGCCTGTTGGAGCTACAGACATTCAGAGTCAGAACATTCTCTCCAAAAGGTTCTCCAGTGCAGGATTCTCTGTGATTTATCAGGAGTTTTTATAAACTGGTAAATATCTGGATAGGCAAACTGACAACATGCAGAGTCAGACCCTTCTGGGACAGACATTTTTAGTGCTTTTACCAACTCTGCTCTTTTTTTTGATAGTGGTTCCAGAGGTGAAGACATTTCTGCCAGGCAATGGTATTAGACCAGCAGCACTAAGCATCAGTGGTTTGTGGTCTTGAAATTATGCCTTTCAATAAGTGGCAGAATATCCTTAGCTTACCAAAAAGAAATACAAGATGTGATTTAATTGTGGTCTGTAAAGTGCCAACATGTGAAGGGGAAACCTAATTTTAATAATGATGTTTTAACTGGAAGGTTAAAGCCACAAAGATCAAGTGACTAGAAGTTTAAAGAACAAAAGTATAAATTATGGGAAGAGTGCAATTATTTAAAAGTATTAAACATGAAAACAGTCAGTGGACGCAGTAAATTCTCAGTCACTTTATCTGAGGTCCTGTGTCTTTCTAAGGTCACTGTAGTTCAGTGATTACAGATCTGGGCTCTGGGATCACTGTGTGAAAGTTGTGGGATCTCCTTCAGGCAAATGGTCCACTCTGATCTTTTAGGAGCTGTCTGTAGGTAGGTTATTAAAAACCTGGATGTGATGGCCAGATTTCAAATGCCTGGTTTGGATCTCCTCTAGGTTTTGTTTTCAGATTGGTACCACCTGCTTCAGAACATATTTTGAGAATCAGTTAATTTGTCACATTGGTTCCAGATTTCTTGTTTATTTGCTGAACGACAGGAACTCTGAAGTGGAAGGTGAAGGTAGCGGTGTTGCCAAGAGTCTATGAATAATTGTGGAAGCATTGGGTAAATCAAAGCAGGTTGTTCTTTGTTAGGTTAAACCTTTAATTGGAGCTTTGGCTACTTTATAGATATTTGAACAACTGCTGAAATTTTTTTGTGGTTATTAGTATTTTTCCCCAACCTACAGTTCTTATAATATCCAAACTTTGGGTAACAAAAGAGGAAAACGGAGTGGCCAAAATAATAAAAAAATTAAACCTGATGTAATCAGTTACATTGAGCCATGAATCCTTTTTATCTTACTACTTCATGAAATATATTACTTATTTTTTCTTTGATGAATTGATTCAGAACCTAGAAATTAGACAAGCTAGAGATAGCAAGGGTTTTGAATTGCTTCTAGTAACAATGTCTTCAGGAGAGGGCTTTCCCCCAGTACATTTTCAATGTTGACCAAATCCATGGAATTACAGAAAGGCTTGGGTTGGAACCAGCCTGTCTGCCATGTCTCCCATCTCTTTCCTTTCAGATAAATTTTTGGTCTGAATCTGCTGCTTTTTCTCCCTCCTTGCCATAAACTCTAGTGCTGAGTTGTGGATTTTTTTTGCATACCTTACCTTTGGAATTTGTCCCAGGCTTTATCATAATATTCTGTCAAACAGAGATCTGTGTCTAAGAAAAAAAATTTTAAAAAAATCACTGTGACTTGATAAGCAATTGCAGCTTTGCAGTATTTCTACAAGAATTGCAAATATTTCAGAGGCCTTGTTGCGAGCGTGTCAATGTATATGTTATAACAATGTTATGACTATTGATCTGCTTGTTCCCAAAGAAGTCTTTACCACTCGTGTACCAAAGTTTTCCCTGCAGTATAATTCTGCTGAAGTCAATGAAGCTGAATTGTATCTTGAGTAGATTTTGTTTCCTCTGTAGTACCTCTTGGGCTGTGTGTATTTTTTTTTTTGGGTGATCTGCAGAAATTTAAACTGCTGTTAAGAGATAATTTATGTGTGTATTTATTTCTTTCTGAAATCTGTCAAGAAGGAGAAGGCTTTGAGTCAACATTAAATTTTAAATGAATCTCTGAACTGAGCTAGACTAAGAGGATTTTCAGTTAGGTAATTTGGTGTCTTTAAGCTTCAGGTGCTGAAATACCAAGTTTTGTCTTGATTGAAACAAGGTTTTAGGAAAGGCAAATCTGGCATCTTCATGAAGAACAATTTCTTAAGAATGTAATGTGCCTGGGAGTATCAGTGGCACATGAACCTGGATCACTCAACTGTTCCCACTCTGTTTCAGTTTTGCTGTTCCTCGTCTGCTCATTTTAGTGGTGTTATTCTTGCCTTCCAGCAGTGTGAGCAAGAAGAATCATGCCTGGTCTCCCCCACATCATTGTAGAGACTTTATCTATGTAAGGAGCATAAATGTTGAGAATATTAGGCATATTTGTCACTGCTGCTGAGAAAACCAAGGCTTTTTTTCCCCTCTGTTGAATTACAGCTGGTTTAATGGTGGCTCTGCTACAGTGGCCTTAGAGGCTGATGATCAATTCTATCTGTAAAAGTTGTTTTTCTTCCCCAGGCACTGCATTTAAAAAAAGACTAAATTTTGTGTCTGGAAAATTTCTGACAAACGTTTGAGCAACCCTCAGTGAAATTAAAGCATGTTACAAAGTATATGAAAACTTCTTCACTTGCCAGTTAGAAAGCAGCCATCCTCTATGGCAAACCCGGCTTGCTTTTGTCAGTGATAAATCAGCTGACGCTTCAAAGTGAAAGTCAGAAACACTTCTAAAAAATAGTTTTTGAATGGCTTTTACTTGGGGCATTGTATTTGTCTAAATAAAAATTTTAAAAAAATGAAAAAAAAGGAGAAAAAAGGTGTATTCCAGTTTCCATCACTTTTGCCTCCTTCACGTAGGTATTGTTTGAGACCCAATCCTAGAACTGACAGGGACATAAAAGGCCATATTTAAAAGGGTTTAGATAAGAGAAATCTTTTACCATAGCAGGAGTTAAATTTCAGTATCTTTATATGAATAAAGAAAATTAGCATGCATTTTGGAAGAGTTAATAAGCAAGGAGGATGATTTTGGAACATTTGTTTGATAAATGGGACAAAATAACCATATAGTTTTGTTTTTTTTTTTCTTTGAATGAAAAGCTAGCAAATACTTTTTTTTTCAAAATTATAGTGTTTGAAGTTTAATCAGAGAAATAAAGGAGGGGCTGATACTTTTCTTGTTGCTTGCAAATTGTAAATTGCAGTTATTTGCAATCATGCTTATAACTGGCATGGGTTCATGTGCATAATCAGCTGCTTTTTGAATACATGTTCTATTGTTCTGTTTTATTTATGGATTCAGTTGTGATGATAAAGATGTTATGAAGCTGTTTGGATGAATTCTTGGAATTGTCTTTTAAGAGTTTTGAAAGTCAGTGAGTGCCTGGATGTTTGGGGTACAAACCGGGATTGTGGGTAGCACTGAAAATTTAGATGAAAAACTTGAAGAGTTTTCAGCCTCAAAATGGAAGGTCAGATTCTGGTTTTGGACTTCGAGGTGCATGAACCAGCAAAATTCTGTCCTGGCATAGACACACTGCTTCTGTCCAGTTGAAATACAGCCAGATCCAAAAGTCCTGAGGTCAGGAGTCATCCCACCTATTTCAGCATCTGGATCTGTTACCAGTCTGACCTGAGCCACTCCTCATGGAACAGGAGGCTGAATTTCTGCCTCCAGCCTCCTTGCATGAATGATGTGGCAGAAGACTTTTGGTGATAATTATCAGTGTTAGCCTTCTGATTGGTGCTACGTTTATCATCATAGAATCACAGAATATCCTGAGTTGGAAGGGACCCACAAAGATCATCCAGTCCAACTCCTGGCCCTGCACAGGTTCATCCCCAAGAAACATTCCATGTGCCTGACAGTGTTATGCAACCACTTCTTGAAATCTGCCGGGTTTGGTGCTGTGACCACTGCCCTGGGGAGCCTGTTCAGTGCCCAACCTCCCTCTGGGTGAAGAATCTTTTTCTGATATCCAACCTAAACCTCCCCTGACACAACTTCAGGCCATTCCCTCAGGTCCTGTCACTGTCACCACAGAGCAGAGATCAGTGCCTGCCCCTCCTCTGCCCCTCATGAGGAAGTTGTAACTGCAGTGAGGTCTCCCCTCAGTCTCCTCCAGCTGAACAGACCAAGTGCCCTCAGCTGCTCCTCACACGGCTTCCCCTCCAGGCCCTTCACCATCTTTGTGGCCCTCCTTTGGATACTCTGACAGCTTTGTGTCCTTCTCATGTTGTAGCTTCCAAAGCCCCACGCCAGCCTCGAGGTCAGGCCACCCCAGTGCAGTTATGTTGCCAACACCATTGTAGGGGTGTCAGACTGCTTGGGAAAGACTCACCCGGTGTTACTGGTTCCAATGTCTCACTTGCTGAATCCATTTGAGCAATGCTCTTTGAGCCTGCTCTTTGTAAAATCTTTGGTTTTCCGTCCTCTTTTAGTCTCAATCTTAAATAGCTCCCTTTTCTGGGAAGGCACCAGTTCTGTGTTTGTAAATATACAGTGATACAGGACTCCAGTCTTTTTGGGACCACTGACAATGCTGAACATATATAATCGTAATTTCCCTCCTTTCTCAGTGACAGATTTTTTCTTGTCCCTATGTACCTTTCAATGAAAGCAGTATTTTGACTGAAAGCAAGAGCCAGGAGATGAACTTTAACATCACTTAGTTCTTGCTGGATCTCTGTGGAAGGCACAATGAGTATTTTTGTGTGCATAGTAATGTGCACAGAGTATGCTGCCTTCTAAGCCTTGTGTGGAAAAGTGCCTTTTGCTCAGATTTCCCACATAAACAAACTTCTTTACTTTAGTCTTCCTCCTTCCTCCTGTCCAGTGTGAATCATTATTTTAACTCTATTTTGTTAGCTCAATCACCACGTTCCTTCCTCCTGTCCAGTGTGAATCATTATTTTAACTCTATTTTGTTAGCTCAATCACCACATTCCACAGAAGAGAAGAAATCTCTAGATGTGCATATGGCAGGACAACACTGCCATGTGCAGCTGCAAACACATGCTAGATAGGGTTAAAATTCAGCATCAGCTCTCTAAGAAATAATTAGTTTTTCAATAAGAAGGAAATAAACTGGTTAGTTAGGTACTATGCAGGGAGTTTTTAATTAAAAGATGTTTAAATCTGATTCTCTCAACTGTCAAAGAATTGAATTCATGAATTATGTTTGCTACAGTTGTTGTTGTTGGGGTTTTTTTTAGTAACACTGTGAAGTTCTCTTTGTGCAGTGCTTTAGGGGATGGATGGTAGCTCCTGACAGATTCAAACACAGCTGGCTGAGAACACTGCTGGTGATGGATGAACAATGTCTCTGTTAATGCCTTTTATACATAAATGATGGGCTTGCTTTATTTATTTATAAGATGTATCCAATTACACATCTCAGAGCAAATGTCCACTGTTCAGTAAAGCACACAATATTGGCATTAAAAAGACAATCCCTGAAATCAGAGATCAATGCGTTTTCCTCATTCTCTGGAGAGAGACTGAACTAAGAAGTAAACCTAAAATTCAGCAAATTCAAGTAGTTCTTTTGGGACCTAATCCTCCTCTGTAAGAAGTGCCTGAAACTCAACCAGGGTTGCTGTTGTCTCTGCTCTGGCCACTTGCAGAGCCCCATATTCACCTGAGATTTTGCCTCCATGTGGCCTGGATGGATCAGTCCCACCTGTACGGCAGCTCAGAGTCTGTTATCCCACAGTGATGGCTAAAGTTCACTTGGCTGTAACGTGCTGGGATGTGGTTTGGTGCAGTGAGCCCACCCTCATTACTCAAAGTGGAGGAGAATGGATGGTTTTGCCCTTCATGTAGCTTCAGCATAGGTTTTTGGGTGCTTTTACTGTGTGTCTGTGTGTGTTTGTTCTCATGAGTGGATCCAGTTTAGAACTTGAGCTGTCTAACCAACATTACGAGCTTCACAGTGTAAATTAAGTTAGTTTCTTTTATCAAGTAGGTTAGCTATATTCTGAAATAATTCTTAGTATTTGGTTAAAAAGAATTCGTCTGGATTAAGGTGGGTGTGCAGAGAGCAGCATGTTAAACAATTTTAGACTTGAGATCTGGTTTGGCTCCTTGGAAGACACCTAACTCAGCTAATAGTGGGGTAAATGCATACTTGTGTGTGGCTTGTATTGAATAGCAAATGCACTGTAAATTCACCCCTACTTTTCTGATAACTTATTGATACAGAAGTGGCTTGAATAAAAGTGATGGCATGAATTGATAATGTAGCCAAAACTGGAATGTTCTGACCTAGCCAGGAGTAAGTCTCCCAACCATTCCTGGATTCCAAATGCAGACATTTGGGAAGTTGTGGAGCAGAAGCCCTGGGACAGAGAGCTGGCATGCAGATGGAAGTGCAGGAAGCAGCTGAGCTAGGATGTGTGTGCTGCTCTCACGGGGTGCTTGTTCTTTGGCTTTGCCACTGTTATGTTGGCCACTGTTCTTTCCTGATGGTGGGAGCCCAGCAGTGGGTCAGGCCCCTTTCCAGAGGCACTGGAGAGCAAGCCTGCCTGCCTTATTCCTTGGTTTGAGCTGCTGGGAAGTGTCGCCAGTGTGTTTGTTTCTCATCCTGTCTTGCTGGCTGTCTCTGAAATGTGGTGTTTTCACGTTGGATGTGGTAGTTCCGCAAGAATTTATATTTGCAACAAGGTTTAGTGAGACAGAATTGTGACTACCAGGCAAATCATTTAGAGTTTGGTTTGGTTTCTAGGAGCAGAGGCTTACTAGTTATTTTTCACTGGTTTCTGTGCTATTATGTTGCTGTGATAATCTTGGCAGGAATCTGTCACTCTGTGTTGGTATAATTGAAACTTGTTTTCCCTGAGGAATCACTCTGCTGTTTGTTTTATTTGTTTACTGACATTGACAGAGATCCTAATGGCTTTTAAAACCCAATTTGTGCATCACTGAATATCCTCCAAAGAGGAAAATAAAATTAAATTTATCAGTAAAATAGGGTCCCCCATGCAATGCTTTGTCTGGGTCTTGGGCTCCACCTGAGCACCCAGATGGGGGTCTGGAAATGGTGTGGTGAGCTGCATCTTCTGATCATTTCTACTTCTGTCTTTGGGGCTTTGGTCATTAAGATACTTGAAAGGATAAATAACAATAAGTTATTTAGGGCATCAGTGTAAGTCGCCCAACTTTGCCTTGTGAGAAATAAATTATCTTTAGCTTTTATTAAAAAGGAAGTTAAGATAACAAAACAATAACCACAGTGAAATTTCCCTTTTGGGACGGTGTACATGATGCTATCACTTATTATTGTCATAAATCAGGGTAATTAAGTGTTTAGATTTTTTTTGTTGTATGATATCAAAGTATTTATGCATTTATTTTGTTTTAAGCCTTTGAAGAACTTCCGTGAGACCATTTGGACTATTTATGTTTGTAATGCCTTGCTGAATTGTGATTATGGATAGCTGTGTGGCTTGTTGCATGCCGTGCTCTGGAGGAGCATGCACACAGATAAATGATGAGGCACAGGGCAAACATTCAGGAATGTAGAAGAAAGGATGGGTTTCTTTAAACCTAAAGAACAGAGGATTGTTTTTTTAACTCTCCCAAAGCTGCGGGTTTGCACTGGATGAAGATTCAGATTTTTTTTTTTATTTTAGTGAAGCGATTTAGACCATCTCTAATTGCCTTTTGACACACTTCCTTGTCATTCAAGTGCATAGGGATTGCCCAGCTTTCAGTGAACTCTGTGAACGTCACGAGGAGATAAGTTTGGAAAATACTGCTGATTTTAAAGGTTATCTGTCAGTTTGTATATATACAGCTGTGAGCCAAACCAATCTGACCTAAAACCAGAGCTGTAATATAATAACACTGCCTTTCTTACTGTGTATCTCCTTTGCACATCTCCCTGACATTGATAGCACTATAATAATAATAGATCTGCAGTATTTGTGTTACCTCTTCTAAGGAAGTGTTCTAATGTGCTTTGGAAAAGTGGGTAATTAGTGTTATCTCCTTTTTTACAGAAGGTAAATTAGAGGTACAGAGAGAAGCCCTGACTCCCACCTCCATGTTCTCACTGCTTGGTTCAGTAGTACAAATCTTGACCATATGCACTTTCAGTCTGATTTGTACTTTTTATTGCATTGCAGTGCCTAGAACAAGGATTTTGGCTACTGGTGGTGCATCCCACAATAAAAAAATCTTACAGGTAAGTACAAAATTAAATCCTGAACTGAACTTGCAGTTACATCTCCATTTTTGTTTTGCTGCACTGAATCCAAATCACTGCAGCTGCATAGGAGGGTGTGGATATTGAATTGTGACTCTGCTGCAGATCTTTGGGGTTTTGCTTCAGGTTTAGTATGAAAACCTTTAGCCCAGTGCTAATTTTATATTGAACTTAGAGGTTTTTTCACACTTGACTAGTCTTATGAATGTGTATTTGAGGCACTGGTGATTTCCTGGTCTCATCACTTACATCAAATCAATCAGCAAAGAAATCAAGAAGAAACTTCTTATATAATACCTGAGGTTTTGTTTGTCATTCAGGTCAAAGTTGAACCACTGGTTGCTTTAAACTGAAGGGGAATTATGCTGGTTTTGAACAATAAAAAAACCAACCACAATCAAATAAACAAACAAACAAACAACACCCTCATACAAACCTCAATCCCCTGCCCTTTTGGTACTTATTAGCATCATATCATTTACTAGAGGAGGCTACACTTTTGTATGGTCGTTCCTCTCTCTTCCCAACCTCTTCTTTTGCTGCTGTTGCTGCACATCCAGCCTGGGAAAGATCCTTCATCCATCTTGTGGAGAACAGAGAACCATGTGCTCTCTGTTTCTGCCCACTGAGACTTGGCAAAGCCTCGCTCACAAGTGGTGAGAGGCCTCTCACCTGGCTTTCAGCAGCACAGAGCGAGACATCTGGATTGGGATTCATCCTGCCCAGATCCAGTCATCTGTGATGTGATGTCTGTTTACGATCTGTCAACCCTGTAATAGTCGGGGGAGCTCCCGTCTGTTGCAGCGCAGAGGAAAACGGATGGTGCTTTAACTTAACAAATGTAATTGTCTCCCTCTGGGTGAGCCGAGGAGCTTTCTGGGCTCCAAGGGCTGCCTGGACAAGCTCCCCTTTAGCTCCAACACTGACTTGGAGGTAGACATGTGCACCAGGAGTCCTAATCTTGGGCCAGGTCTTACCACTGGCGATAGTGAACACAAGGGGAAATGTTTTCTGGGGATTCCAATCCCTTGCATCAGCTCCAGAGAGTCGAGGCCAGCCTCAGCTGCACACCATTCTCTTTGACAACGGCAGTCAATTCTCTGCTCCACAAAACCTGAGCTGGATTAAATGGAGGTCCAAGAGCAAAAAAAGCAAAAAGCAATTTTCTCCTGCGGCATCTAAACCACATGTGTGTGTAACTGCTGGTTGTGCAGCTGATTGGGGAGCAGCAAATTTGGCATGTTTTGCCTGCAGATGTCACTTCTCTTCAACTGCTTTGGTTACTTTGCCTAAGAATGTGACATTGGAAAATTAACTGATTGGTTAATTGCTTAAAACATTGGTCCTTACAGGAGTAATTCTGCTAAGGGTACATGAGGAAAGATTGGATTCACAGATGAATTTGTTTTTAAAGCTGAATTTCCAGATTGGGTACCAGGAGGATCTCCTTGCTGTGGAATGAAGGCAGAGAAATGAATGTTCTTAAAATGTGTAATTTGGTGACGTGCTGAAAAATCATGGGATTGGGAGAGAGGTGGCTGGGGTGCTTGCTTTTCACATATAACAATTCAGCTGGTTTTAAAACTCATTAGAAGTGTCTTAAAATAATATGATCAATACAGTGTCATTCACTTAATTCAATCACTGGTTAATTGGATCTTTCTTTTTAATTTAATCAAAACCTCAGAAACCATATCAGTTGCATAAAGAATAATGGCTTCCACCCTTATCATGGTCAATTTTGGATAATTTGTTCCAGGGCTACAAAAGACTATCATTTAATTAATCAACGTTCAGCAACTCCTATATTTTACACCGCAAAGGAGGCAACTTAGGAAAATCTGTTAAAAAAAAATTAGTAGGGCAGCGTTCTCCACAGTTCCAGGAAGCTTTTTATAACATATGTGGTGCTTGATTAATGACCACATGGAACACAGTGAAATATCTTAAGCAGTAAAACCTCTAACGGTTTCTTCTAAAATTATTTGTGAGAGATACCACAGTTCCAAATGTATGAACTTTGAATAATTTTTATTTTATAATCGTGGTAAAAAGGTTATTTTTTAAATTGTTAAAATGTTATTTGTAGTATTACAGCACTTCTTAGCAATCAATATAGACTAGACCTGTATTGCATGAAGCTCTGCAGAGATTTTAAAAAAAAAAA
>VYZT01000602.1:0-46826 GCA_013400735.1 Pomatostomus ruficeps
AGTGCCGTGGTGAGTGCAGTGCTGCAGCCCCACGGAGCAGGGATGTGGGCAAAGCACCCACACAGCTTGTGAGGAATGAGCGCCTTGCTCTTGCTCTGGTCCCATCTGGTACCCCAGGGACCAAAGGGCTATGCTGGCAGCCCCTTCTTCTGCCACAGCCGGTGAGTGTGACCTCAGGTGCTGAGAGGGGAGGCTCTGTGCCAGTGGGGGACCAACATGGAGCTGTGGCATGGGCAGGTGGTCCCTTGGCCCTTCCCCTGGGGACGGTGTGTGCCTGCAGCCCACAGGGACCTTGGGGCGTGCAAGTCAGATCGTGCTGTGCCAGGAGCAGCTCTGTGTCCCCATGTCTCTCTCAAACTGAGAGAGAGTAGGTTTAGATTAGATATTAGGAAATAATTCTCCCCTGTTAGGGTGGAGAGGCTCTGGCACAGGTTGCCCAGAGAAGCTGTGGCTGCCCCATCCCTGGAAGTGTCCAAGGCCAGGCTGGGTGGAGCTCTGAGGAGCCTGGTCTGGCGTAAGGTGTCCCTGCCCATGTCAGGGTGTTTGGAACTGGATGAGCTTTGATGTCCCTTCCAACCCAGGCCATTCTGTGATTCTATTCCTGCACTGTTTGCCCGGTGAGCACCTTATAGTGCCCTGTGGGTGAGGAGTCGTGGCTGTACACAAACAGGTGCTGTCTTCCAAGGCTGCTGTTGCTGCTTCTTCGGTGCAACATTTGTACACCCACATGTTAGAAACAGAGTCCACGTGGGCAGGTGTGCCTCTAAATATATGTACCTGGGAAATACACTGCACTGATGGCACGCACACTGCTGTTTGCAGAGTCCCCACCTCGCCCTGCACCCCCAGGGGCACCCTGGCACAGGCAGCAGAGCTGGGAGCTGATTATGAAGAGATTATAAAGAGGTATAAACTAAGCCTCTCTGCTAGAAAGGCCAGCAGCCCTAGGCTGGAAGTGTCACACACAAAGGCTCCTCTGCTCCTGTGCATTTTCTTTTTTTAATGTTTTTGCCTTTATCTTGCATCAGCTCAAGAGCTTTACTAAGCCCCGGAGCACAGAGAGGAATCCTAAGAAATGCAGGGGCGGAGGGGGACTCCGTGCGGCTGTGTTTGTCACCTCCCGTAAGCAGGTTCCTGTGTAGCTCTTGTCAGGGCTGGTGACAGTATGGGGGGCTTGATGGGACAGACCCTGCTGCCACACAGGCAGGCTTGTGGGCCAGTTCTGTCACAACCTGGGGGACCATGTCACCAACGTTGTACTGCCAGAAATACTCTGGTGTTTGCCACCGTTATGTCAAGGCGAGCTCTGGCCCTGGCCGGGCTGGCAGGGCAGGGCTGTGGATTGCTGGAGCTGCTGGGTGAGCTTTGAGTCCAGCTCATGCTCCCTCTGCACCCAGGGGCTGTCACGCAGCCGTCTGGGCTGGGGATGGTGTTATCTCTCCTGCTGTCCTGCCTCCTCTGTCATTCCTTCCCCCGGGTCCCTTCCCTGCCCTGCTCTGCACTGAGCTGGGTGGAGATAGGAGTCCAAGTCATCCACTGAGGAAATTGCTCGCTGTAAATCCACAGTGAAAGTCCTGGGATTCCTGAAGGCCCAGAGGAAAGTGCTTGATTGGATTTTCAAGCCTCTCTGCCAGCTGTGGGAGAGGAGGGCTGACAGCCTCCCTGAATCTTCCTCACTGATGCCTGGGAGGGGATGCAGGCTGTTCCTGCTTGCTAATGGAATGTAAAGGATGTGTAAATCTCCCGCCTTATTTAACTCCCCCCTGAACTTTATATGCAGCGATAAATTTCTCCTCCTGCAAATCTGCTGGAGCAAGGTGGGCCTCGGGTGCCTGATGCCCACGCAGGTGTGGGGGGAGCTGTTCTCCTGCTGCTGGAGAGGAGCTGCTGCGCCAAACCCTGTCCCTGAGGAACACGAGGCCCTGGGGACGTGCTGTGTGCGCTTGGGGGCTCTTGCAGGAAAGGCTCAGTCTGGGTTCAAGCTGCCCGTGCCAGCATGAGAGGTGCAGGAGCACCTGGGGCTGGTGTAATCCCCCTCCTCCCCATGGGGCCAAGGGTGTTTGCCTCCAGTACCACCAGAAAGCAAATAATAAAACACAGAATTCTCCTGAGTTAAAACTACAGCAGTAATGGACAGGCAGAGAGTGGCCAGGCTGTGGTGGGGAGCTGGTATCACTCCAAGTCCCCATCATGCAGCTGAGCATCACACAAATAATGGAGGAAAATGCTGCAAATTTTATTCTATTGCTCCTTATCTCTCATTAATCCTCTTATGTGTTCATCTCATTTTATCCCAGTGTTGACTGTCTGTTTATTGTATTTCTATAGTCCTCACAAAGACAAAAATCCCTCTGAGTCTTGCCCGGCTGGGCAAGGGGGGGCTCCTGCCTGCTGGCATAAGTGGAGCACCACAGAGGAGAGGACCAAAGTAACGTGCCCGTGGTCACCACAGCAGATGGTGGCAGAGGAGAGTCTGGAAACCAGTTTGTCCCAGGCCCTAGATTAGTGCCCAGCTGCTTGGGCATCCCCAAATGTAAAGAAAGATACCCTAAAATAAATTGTCCCATGGTGTGGCTTTGCAGCCCACGCTTAGGGTGTGTTCTCAATGCACCAGAGAGGAGAAAGGCTTTCCTCTTCACATCCCTCTCTCATTGCAGGCAGGTTGGTTAGAGCCCTGCAAGGGAAGCCTTGCCTGTCTCAAGTCCTTCTCCAGCCCAGGCTCTCCAGCTCTGCTCAGTTTTGCTGGCAGCCCCGTGGTCCTCTACCTGCTGCTGGGTGAGTCAGGAGCACGAGCCTTCTGGTCCTGACCCTGTTGCTGAAGGATTTTGCTTCGATCCTCTTCTCCAGCTGGGGAGAGCAAAAATCCCTTAAACAGCCAAAAATCATAGGGAAAACTGGAGGAGAAAATTTTTACCTGAGTGGGAGCTCCTGGTTGAAGCAATTTGGTGGAGGAGGATGGTGTTTGTAATAGCATGAAACAGTTTGGAGAAGGAGAATGCTGTTTGTAACATGGTGGAAACCTGCACAAATGAGGGAACCCACTGTCTTCGAGGGGCATTCAGACAGGTTCCACAGCACCCCAGCCTGTCCCAAATTTGTGCAGGCATGGCCAAGGCTGTGTAAGTGAACAGCCTGGAGGTTGTCATCATCTCACACTCAGCATCTTTCACTCCTGCAGGTGCTGAGTGCTTGCCCTGGAACCAGAGTGCCTCCTGAAGGCATCCAGTGGCCCATTCAGGCATGGGAACTGTAGAGGCCTCTGGCTTTAGTAGCTGGAAATTGCCTTTCAAACCCAGTTGAATTGTCAGCCTCCCCAGCATCCTGTGGCAGGGAGCTCCTGGGATTAATTGGTTTCTGTATGGCAAAGTGCTGCCTTTTCCATGCCTCAAACCTCCTTCCATGGGTGTCTTCCAGTTCTCAGGCAGTGCCAGCTCCCTGCCCAGTGTCAGGCTGGTTTCAGGGACCCTCTTCTCCTTTATAGCCTGGAGATTCCAATGGGGAATGCAATGTCTGTGAGTGTTTGCCTGTGGAAGGTGGGATACAGGCTGAGCTTCAGATTCTCATCTGGCCCTGTCTCACAGGGCTTGTTGCAGGACAGCCTCTCCCTGGGCAGAAGTTGTTTCTTCTGGTCACCTGAGCATAGCTGGAGGTTGTGGTGACACAAAGGGTCTTCGCTAGCCATGCTTACACTGTATTTTCTGTAATAGGCATCGTTACTTTGGGAATTTTTGGGCCCCTCTTGCCCCCAGCACTTTGTTGAGCTGGCTGTGCTCCTTGCCAGGGGGGCAATAAGCCCATCTCTGCTACCCCCAGGATATAACAGGTCCTGGGATTTCCAACTAGCTCCAAACCCTCCTGGCGCCTCTGCCTGTGTTTATTTCTAGGTGAGATGCCAGGACTGTTTAAAAAGCTGCAGGCTGAGCAGCAGAAGGCTGCAGCTGCTGCCCGGAGCCAGGCTGCGGCTGCTGCTTTGTTATTTACAGCTGCCTTTGGCCGCTCACGAGCTTCTCCAGCAGCTCTGCTGGACACTGCTCGCTGTCTGCTTGTCCCTGCACTGAAAGCCAGGGGTATTTGTGCCCTCAAACTGGTGCCATCTGGCACCCCACCTTTGTATCAGCAGTGTACCCGGCTTGCCTGCCAGCTCAGGACAGAGCCAGCACCAGCAGCAAAGCCAACCCCTTTGAGGAGCTGTGCTCATTTTAAACTGCTTCCCAAAGTGCTCCAGCAAATCCAAGCTGGAGCACAGAGTGGGTAAAGTCATGGGCCATATGGCAGAGCCTGCATTCTCCAGGCTGGGTCCATGAAGGACTTCACCCGTGAAGGCCAGGGTTGTTCTGCTGCCTTTGGCGTTGGTCTCAGCCAGGCTGGCACCCCTCAGCCCCGCTCTCCTGGCTTCAGTCAGCTGTTAAACCCTGCCAGCGCAGGGGCAGCCTTACCAGGCTGTCAGGCTCCGGGTGCACTGTGTGACCGAGCAGCTCCTCAGTGCTCTGGAAGGACAGCATCTGTTTGCCCGTGCTGGGGTGTCTGACACGTAAACCTGGGCCACATGGCATCTTCCAAGGTGACCAGGTGTCTGCTGGGCGCAGATGCAGGGCTGATGGAGCAGAGATGCACATCATGGTGGATCCCGTGCCAGCCAGCTCTGCCTGCTCTGCTTTTGTCCCCGCTGTTGGTCCCCATGCGCCCTGGCAGCCCCACGGCTCCATCTGAGATGGAGACCGGGGTGTGAGGCTGGAGCTGCCATATGTTCCCCATAAAAACACTTCTTGGCCCATTCCCCGGCGTTTCCTGCCGCTGCCACACGTGCTCAGGATCCCACATGCCTCACAAGCCGCTCACCAACTGCAGCCTGGCAGATGGAGGAGCCGGGCATGGTTTTGCAGTAGGAGAGGCAGGAATCCACAGGCTCTGTTTGTTCTTGGGTTCTTCACGGAAGCAAAGGAAGGAGGAGGAGAGCTGGCACCCACCCCTGCAAACTGCCCCTCTGCAGAAGGGGCAAGACCTTCCCATACCCACTCCCCATCCTGGAGCTCAGCTATGAGCCCTTCTTTGGCTGCAGAAAGTGTTTGCACCTGGTGCCATCCCGTTTAAAGGCAGTTGGAAATGGTGTGAGTGTCCTGGGTAGATGGAGACCATCATTCCTCCCAGGCAGGTGGTGCTGGTTTGTTTCAGTGGCAGATGGCCAGTCAGCATTAAGAGCAAAAGCAGAAAATCAGTCCTCACAGGGAGCAGAGATTTATTGCAGTAGGAAATTAAAAATGTATGCATCAGCTTTTGGAGTAAGTCCTGTTCTGCCTTTATCTGTTTTGGGGGGATGAGGGCTGTGTTCAGCCCTGTTCTGTGGCAGGGAGGTCTGCAGGTGCTCAGGAAGCTGAAGGTACAACCCTTGGCAGTGTATCGTGATGGGCAGTGACTAGACAGAGCTGGTGTCTCTCTTACCTTGGGTGGCAGAGTGTGACCAGATCAGTGTCAGCTTTGAGCACAGCAGGCGAGTGTCCGAGCCTCAGGAGTGGGACATTTTCATGCCACATCAGTCAAGACGCTGTGAAGAGCCAGGTGCTCCCACGGGGGTATGTCTGTGGTGGGCTTCTGCTGCCGCTGGGCACAGGGGGGTTTCTCCTGATGAGTCCTTTTACTTTGTGCTGAGCTGTTTTCCAGTGACTTTGTGTCCTGGTGGCATTTTCTATGGTGGTCCCCGAGGACACGAAGGGATGCAGAGCAGGGTCTTGGGCAGCAGGCAGGTAGGGACACAGGCGGGGTGGGGACACGGACATAAACAGCCACCTGCTCCCTGCAGTGGGATGGGGTCAGTGCTGGTCTGAGCTCACCAAGGGGGTGGTGGGTGTTTCCCAAGCAGTGTGGCCCCAGGGTGAAGCTGGCTTTGGGTGCTGTTGGTGGCACAGAGCTGCTGAGCTCCAGGGGTTGTTTCATACCTCAGCTCCCTGCTGTGAGAGCGAGGCCAAGAGCTTTGCAGCCCAGCACAGCTCTCTGCCCAGAAATTAAAAGAAGAAACACAAAAAAATCAGGCTCCAGGGGAGTGATGGCTCCTGGGGTGCAGCCAGTTACCAGTGTTAGGGGACAGTTACCTTACCCACCACTGCTGCTGCTGTTCCCTGACCTCTCGCTCTGGTCCAGGGTGAGCACACCTTATTCCCAAGCCCGGCATGGGAGAGCTGCCGCAGGAGAGACGTTCAGCGCCACAGCCTGGAGAAGGCTTGTTGTACCTGCTGCTGAGCATATTACTCCTTCTCCAGGAGTGGATAAGCCCTGCTTACGAGGACACTCGTCCTCTTTTATTTAATTTCCTGGTAATGCTTCTGCAGCGTCCAAGTCTTATCAGGAGAGGAGCAGCTTAAGAGGCCGGTAAAGGAGTTTTTATTGTCAGTATCCATCTCTTTATTCCCCTCTTCCCTTTGACGCTGGATGGCAGGCTGGTTGTGGCTGAAGTGAGGTGTGCTTTCTTTTCCTTTTGTCTGTTAAAGCTGCAGAGGTTTCCCGGCTCACCGATTCTGATGGTAATTCGGCTGCTGTCCCTGGTGCCTGGGCGTTCATCGGCAGTGGCTCAGCCGCAGGTTCCGTGGGGAGGAGTGAGGGTGACTCCCAGATTGCACACAGAAGGACAGGTGTGGGGACACAACAGTTCTGACTGGGCAGCCCCGGTCTGGGACTCGCCATCCACTTTGCTGTGACTTGGTGAGCAAACCCGTGCCTCTGTTTCCCCAGAGCAAGGGCACCGAGCTCAGCCACATCTCCGAGGCATCCCAGTGCTTCCGTTCATCCTCGTGTTCATCTGCTGCGGGGGCTTGTGGATGGGGGGCTGGAGCTGCTGTGGGCAGCACAGGTGGGATGAAAGGAGGAGTGTCCCCGGGGAAGCCAGCAGCTCGGTGGCTGCTGTCTGGTGGCCGCCAGCTCTGTCTCTGCACACGCCAGGCGTCCTCCCTGGCCATGCCAGACGCAGTGCTGCATTCAGTCGCCTTTTCAGCTGCACACAATGGCCTTGGATAGCGCTTGTTTGAGAAAATCGGTTGAGTCGTGTGATTCTTTTTGTTGTAGTTGTTACTGTTGTTCTTTTAAATGCTCATGGGAGTAGCAGAGCAGCTAATGAGGCGGTGCAGAGACAGTCGCTGGGGAGATGGTCTCGCCTGTACTTCCCTGCAGCTGCACTCCCCCGGTGCTGGAGCTGGCTCTGCTCCTGCCGGGAGCGCTGATGGGTGCGGCATTCCTGTGCTCAGACCCTTCTGCTCCTCACCAATTCCCTTCCCCAGGCCTCCCTGTTTTCTTGTCCAGCCATGTGCTGCTGCATGAGGGAGGGGAAAGCCATGAGCACCCATCAGGCTGGGCACTGGGAATGGGTCACCTGACTGTGGTGACATCCCAGCCTCATGGAGCGCAGCTCACTCATGGCCAGTGCTGTATCCCTGACCCTGGGCAGGCTTGCCTGGTGCTTAGAGCTCTCCTGGATCCCGTGGCAGACAGGGCATCCTCCCTTAGAGGATTTGGGTGGTTACTTGGGCATCAGGCTCGGCACAGGGCTGTCTTTGCTGGCAGTGCTGTCCTCAGGCCCCAAGCTGTGTGTGCTGGTGTGGAGCTGCCAGGAGCTCCTGTCCCCTTCCAGCCCCACGTGCTGTCCCTCTTGGCTCTGCAGCAGGTGCCAAGCGTGGCTCTGGGAGCGGATGGGGGTGTCAGAAATGCAGACGGATAGCATTAGATGGATGACGCATCAATTCCTAAACTGATAAGAGACCGATCAATTGGTGTGCTGTCAAAAGGCCGGGAAGGATCTCTTTTAAATAGACTAAATAGTCTGGACAGGAACAAGCAATGAGCAGCACAGAAACAACAGCACGTTCACCACTTTGTTGTTCTGGCTGGGCTGTGAGTGTTGCCATCTGTGCTGTGCTCTGTGGCCATCCCGTGGTGCTGGGATTGCTCCCCCATAGCAGGCTAACAGCCATGGCTGGCATTGCTCCGGGATGCCAAGGGCAGCTTTGATGCGACCTTGCCCTGGGCTGGATCTTCCCATTTTCTGGTTGTCTCGGCTCCAAGGAGCCCCTGGGCTGGTGGTGGAGACTCAGCTGTAGTAGCACGGCTGAGCCTACCTTAATCCCGGTTTTCAGACTAAACTTGTTTTCACTCTCTCTGATATTGTTCAGCTGTGTTACACAGCATGGATAAGCCAGCCCTTGAGTTTGCTCTTAAAGCTCTGCAGAATGGCAGAGAGAGCTCTCTGGCTGTGCCGGGGCCACTGTCCTCCCTGAACCTCACAGCAGTGCCATCCTTCAGGGAATGGCCAGAGCCACACCACCAGCAGTTTATCCCACACAGATCTCCCATCTGATGCTGGGGCAGGGGTGGGACAGGGAGGTGCTGGGAGGGGATGGTGTGGTTTAGCCTTGTGTGGCATCTCCATGAGTGTCCCTCTGCCTGAGATGCTGGTGCTGTGGCAGGGACAGGCACTGAGAGCACCACTCTGAAGGGGAGGACGGGGTTGTGACTGTCCCAGGAAGGGACTGGGAGTGCTGGGAGTGATGCAGGTGGAGCAGGGCTGCCCTCCAGGCCCCAGTGAGCTCGGTGTGAGGGGCAGGGCTGCGTGGAGGGGTGCGTTACAGCCTGTCCCTGTGATTGCAGCGCAGCCATGTGATGCCGGAGGAGCGCGGTGGCGATGATATGGAATGTGGGCAGCTGCCTTCGGACACGCTCCGACAGGTGACGGTCCAGCGCCACCCCCTCTACGGATTCGGCTTTGTGGCTGGCAGCGAGAGGCCAGTGGTGGTGCGGTCAGTGGCAGCAGGTAGGGTGTGGGGGTGGTCCTGGACACAGCTGCAGCGTGCCAGGAAACACAGTGGCACCTCCCCCCGTGGTGGGATCCCTCCCTGGGTTCCTGTCCTCTCCTGTCCCCTCTGGTGGGCCTGCAGGGTGTCCTTCACGGCCACATACGTGGGCAGATGCTTCGGGGATGCTTGGGACCCTCCTGTTTCCCCTCCACCCCGCAGCTCCGGGATGCCTGGGTTGGCCCTGACCCTCTCTCCTGGCAGGCGGCCCCTCTGAGGATAAACTCCTGCCAGGAGACCAGATCTTGGCCATCAACGATGAGGATGTGAGTGAAGCCCCCAGAGAGAGATTCATCGAGCTTGTCAGGTGAGGACAACACTTGTCCCTCATCGCCTCTGGGGAGGGGCTCATGCCAGGCTGCTGTGCCCATAGCAAAGCCTTGGGGTGTCAGTGCACACCCATGTCACCAGTGGTCACTGCTGGGGTGGGGAATTCTCAACCTGAGCAGGGGGAGTGCCATAGCTGTTCCCAGCTGACCAAGAAGTGGGAGAGGATCCACAGCTGTGTTATCAAGCACCCCCAGGAGCCCACAAAGGTCCCGGCCACCACTGGGCTGGGAAGGGTGGGATGTGCTCTCAGTAGCCAGTTGCATATGTTGAGGTCCATCACTACAAGGTCCCATCCATCTTCATTTCTCCTTTCTGTCACAGGAAGGCCAAGGACTTCATCATCCTCACGGTCCTGCACACCCACCAGGTGAGACTGGCAGGGCCATGCCCAGCTCCAGGGGAGCCAGGACAGGGGTTAAAAGCCCTTTTGGAGACCGAGGTGGGGTCCCTGGAGACCCTGGGAGACCACTCAGGCAGCTCAGCTGATTTGCTGGACCCATGTCCCACCACCCCAAGGTGTTGGGTCTGAGAGCTGCCACGGCCCCTTGGGGTCAGTGGGCATGCAGCCATCTCCCTGTCCTTGTCACCTGAAGGGAGGGAGGAAAAGTGTCCCCAAACCCATATGGCTTGCTGAGGACATCACGTGTGTCTGATGGAGTCAGACAGAAGTGGCAGGGATGGGTCGCTGCTGGCTCGGGAGTCCCTGGGGAGGAGGTGGAGGAGGGCTGGAGGTGCTGCTGGCACCAGCTGCGATGGTGACTGGGGCTCGGCGCCTGTGGCACTGGAGCAGACTGAACTGTCACGCCAGAGGCAGCGTTTGTGCTTCACCGACTCCTTTGATGTCGGGGAAGGAGAGAAGTGTGAGAGCTCCCCTGTGCTCCCCTCCTCTCCGGGAAGGAGATGCCCCCAACCTGCGCTGCTCCGTCAGGAGCGGGGGCGTGTGCCACTCTCGAAAAAATCTTTTTTCCTCCTGGCCCAGGATGGACGCCAGCCAGGACAGGCGGCTCAGCTGGGGCTGGCACCATCAGACACACGCAGCTCTGTGGCACAGCTGTCTCTGTGCAGGAGTGTGTGCAGGCACTGCCACCAGAACATCCTGCAGGGATGCCCGGGGTCCTGGCTGCAAACCCACATCCAAGGGTTTATCCCTCCCATCCAACCGGTGCCAGTGCCTCCAAGCAAGACCTGGCTGACATCTGCTGGAGCTCAGCCTGCACAAGTGGTGCCAGGCACAGGTGCTCACTGGGGTGCAGCCTCCCTGTCACCCTGATGCTGCTGGTGTGACTTCAGGGGCTGCTGCTCATCGTTCTGGCCCTGCCTACAGCGCTGTGTAACCACAGCCAAGGGAACTCGCTTTCCACCCTCCCCATTTCATGGTTTGCTGCCCACTCCCCATCATCCCACTGGCTCCAGAGGGGTTTCCTCTGGGCCCCGTGTCTGGCTTTCCCCACACCATGGCTCCAAGGGCAGGCAGGTGATTTACCCAGTGCTCTCTTTCCAGTCTCCCAAATCTGCTTTCATCAGCGCAGCCAAGAAGGCGAAGCTAAGGTCCAACCCGGCCAAAGTCCGATTTTCAGAGCAGGTGACAGTCGGCGAGACAGACCCAGTAAGTCCTGCCCTGCCTTCCTCTGTGGTTCACCCCCCTGAGGTGTCCCCAGGGCCGTGGGGTATGAGGTGGTTGGGGGCCACAGGGCTCCTCTTCCCTGATTCGGGCTCTGCAGGTGAGAGCAGCTGTCTGCCCTGGGGAGCCCCACAGGGCAGATGTCCCTGGGGATAGTTAATGTCTTGGGTCATTTTTAGGGGGACTTTCTGTGGACCTCCCCTGTCCCTCTGATGGAGCCCCAAAAACTGACTTTAGAAACCTGGTCTCAACCGAGTCCCCTGGACACCCAAGGGAGACATCCAAGCAATGCCAGTGCCTGCCCTGAGGAAGGTCTGTGGCTTCCAGCCCGATGCCAAAGGCTTTGGAGTGCCTGTATGTGGAGCAGGGTGACCAGGGCACTGCTGCATGGCTGTGGAAGCTGAAGAATTCCAGCCCAGTGCTTTTATCTCTTAATTGCAGAAAGGTTTTATTAACAACAAAACAAAACTGAAAAAAACCCCTGTAAAGCGCTTCTAGCACGTTCTATTTTTAAGCAAAATCAATTAGGTAATTATCTGATTGAAATGCTTCTCACTAAATAAAATCAGCCTTCTCCCAACTTTCTGCGGAGGGGATGTGTGGGGTTGAGGGGGGGATAGGCTTGGGGTAAGGGTCAGGAAAGGGGGACCAGCTCTGAGCCACCCCAGCTGTACCTCCCCTCTGGGACACCAGCTGGGGGGCAGGACAGGCTGCCGGGCATGGGCACTGGGATGTGCTGGACAGAGCAGGATGCTCTGTTCCCACTGCAGCTGCTGGGAGCTGAGGAGGTGAATCTGTCAGGCAGCTCGGAAATGCCTCAGCTCTGCGCTTCTTGATGGCTCAACAGAATGCTGGGTTTTCAGGGGAAATGTGCCTCTTAGCACAAAAGCTCAGAGCAGCAGAGGATGCCGCGAGCGCTCCATCACTGACACTCATTCTCTCTCCCCACCCTCCCTCCCTCTGTGTCCCCCACCCTCCTCTCCTCCCCCTTTGCCGGCCCCACATGCCAGGACATGTTGAAGAAAGAAGCTCTCCTCCTCATCCCCAACGTGCTGAAGGTTTTCCTGGAGAACGGGCAGATCAAATCCTTCACGTTCGATGGCCGAACCACTGTGAAGGTGAGTCCCTCCGCTCCCCCCACGGCACCGTGACACTCCTCTCCTCCCACCTGCCCAATCCATTTCTCCTCTCCTGCTTCCTGTGCACGAACACGGCAGCAGCGCTGGGCTGGCTGCGAGCCGCTCTGGCATGATGGATGGCCTGTCTGCCTCCCCAGGCGGCACGCTTTGCAGCTGGCAGGGATGGAGGTTTGCTGGCTATCTCCCTCTCCTGACTTTGCTCCTTGCTGTGAGCCTTTCCTCCAGCCTGGGTGGATGCTCCTGCGAGTCCCCCTGCCAGGGGCCAGCTCTCTGCAGCCCCCCTCAGCACCACTACGGTGTTACCTGAGGTGCTGGGGGTCTGGCTGCTGGTCGCCTCCTGTTCTAAGGTCACTGGGCACCATCCCATGGCCCCTCTCAGCACTGCTGGGCCTCATCCTGGCACAGCCCTGGTCACCAGGGAAGGGTGGGCTCTCAGTGAGGTCCCAGCTTCCCCCTGGGAAGTAGCCAGTGCGTCTCACCCAACCCTGTCCGTGGCATTTGCAGGACGTGATGGTGACGTTGCAGGACCGCCTGTCGCTGAGACACATCGAGCACTTTGCCTTGGTCCTGGAGTATTCCAGCCCGGAGCAGAGCCACCGCTACCTGCTGCTCCAGGACAAGCAGCCGCTGGCCCACGTAAGCTGCTGGGTGTGGGAGGGTGTTGGGATGGCCATGGTGAGGGGCTGGGCACAGAGAGCCTCTTCCTCCCCCAGTGTGGGGCTTGGCTGGGGTTGTACCGTGGGGTGGCACAGCCTCTCCTTGCCTCTGGCCTGGTCCTGCAGCCTCAGGGGTGAGAAGGGTGGCCAAAGAGGGAGAGAGTCAGGGTTTTACCCATCCCACACTGACAGCACCCACAGCTCCCCTTGGAGCTGCTCCTGGGCAGGTGCAGACAGCATTCGTGAGCATCCTTGGCTGGGAGAGCCAGGAAGCTGGTACTGCACAGAACCAGGGATGAAATGGGGATCATGGGGGAAACATTAGCCTGAGTGGCATAAACCCTACAGCACCAGGCAAAGCTGTCACACCAAGGAAGTTCTGTTCCCAGGATGAAAGGTGGAGAGAAATTAAATATCACCCAGAAGAGAGGAGAGGGGGTCTCCTGCCCTGCAGCCAAATATATGTGATCCCTGGGCTCACTGCTCCCCTCTGCTCCTGCCACAGGTTGTGCAAAGAACACACTACCATGGCATGAGATGCCTCTTCCGTGTGAGCTTCTTCCCCAAGGACCCAGTGGAGCTGCTGCGCCGGGACCCTGCAGCTTTCGAGTACCTGTACATCCAGGTGGGGGACTGGGAGCTGGTGGTGCTCGTGGCCCACACGTCTGCCCAGGCTGGGCCCTGTGGAGGCACCCCTCGGGTGGCAGGTGCCCTGTCCCTGTGGCTGTCTGAGGACACCTCCTCTCCCTCCCGCAGAGCCGCAATGATGTGATCAGAGAGCGCTTCGGCACAGACCCCAAGCCAGAGATGCTGCTGGGGCTGGCTGCCCTCCACATCTACATCACTGTCTCAGCCACCCGCCCCAGCCAGAAGGTCTCCCTCAAGAACGTGGAGTGAGTCCTCCTCCCTGTCCCCAGGCTTCCACACAGCTCTCCTTTGAGTCCCTTCTCTGTGCCCCTGCATCACTGGGGTGCTCCCAGCAAAGTTTTGAGGTGTGGAGCATGAGATGCCCTGAGAGCCTCCCTGAGCTGGGCGGTGGCTCAGGGGCTTGGCAGCAGTGACACACAGCCCCTGGGACTCTGTAAGACCCCCTCATGCTGCATGCAGCAGCCAGGGCTAGGGACATTTGCTGTGAGCCTGGGATCATTTCCATGGGAACCCAGGCTGATTTCCCACCTGCATCCAAGGCAAGGAGAAGGCTCTGTGGCTGTGTAATCTCAGCCTGTCACCAAGCTGTGCAGCCCTGGCTCAGCCCTCCCGCGGCTCCTGGGGGACCTAAACCCATACCCAGCCCATCTGTGCAGGTTGGCCTTGCCCAGTCGGAACAGGGAGGAAGGAGGGAGGGGTCACCCCGGGAGGACCCCAAAAGACATTTGGGAATTTGCCCTGCATCCCCTAAGCTTACATGAAGGTGGGTGGGAGCTGGGGTTAACTGCAGAGCCTGGCACTGCTGCTCCCCAGCCCAGTGCTGGGACCTGTGACACCAGCCCAGTGTCCCATTCCCTTGGGAACTCGGGCTGGGGGCTACTGCTGCTCCGGCAGTGGCACCCAGAAAGTGCTGGTGTGGCTCCAGCTCCCTCTGACGGCAAGAGGATGCTCTGGGACAGTTTTCTGTCCCTCTCTGCCCGCTGGCCGTGTCTGCGACCTGGCAGCTCATGCAGGCTTCCCTCCCCACAGGAAGGAGTGGGGCCTGGAGCCCTTCCTGCCCCCCTCGCTCCTGCAGCTCATCAAAGAGAAGAGCCTCCGGAAATCCCTCTCGCAGCAGCTCAAAGCCCACCAGCACCAGCCTGGCGGCACCAAGGTGAGCCCAGCCCTCACAGTCCCTGTTCAGGGCTGTTGGGGTGGCAGCCTGTTGTCCCCAGCTGCTCGGGGAGTCTCGTTATTAAATCCCCTGGGCTGGGAGATAGATCCCAGACAGCCAGGTAGACACACTCTCACTCCTGAATCCGCTTTCAAGAGCAGATCTGGATTGCAGGGAGTGCAGCGAGGATCGGGGTGGGATCAGCTCTCAGCTTGGCTGAAGTGGCACACATCAGTTCATTGTAATCTCTGCTTCTGGGCTTGGAAAGCTCTTGGAAAGCCACTGCCTTGGTCCCTGCAGCCTTCACAGCTCCCCAGGGAGGGAGGGTTATACATCTCAGGGGGGTTATACATCAAGCACTGGGGCTCCTTCCTGGCTGTGCCTCTGCTCTGAGTTAGCTGCTGTCTGCCCAGGCTGGCAGGGGGGTGGAGACTCCCCTCACCCAGACTCAGACTCTCTGCCAGAGCAGCCCAAGCCCGGAGCTCCCTCACAACTTGCTGTGCACCCCTACTTGAGAGCCCCCAAATCTGCCCCAGCCTCTTGCATCTCTTCCCCCTGTGCTTGTGGTGATCAGCCCTGTGGTGTGTTTTGTCAGGTCTCCACAGCCCAGGCAAAGCTGCAGTACCTGAGGATCCTGAACGAGCTGCCAACCTTTGCTGGCGTTCTCTTCAACACAGTGGGACTGGTACGGTAATTCGGGCTGGGCTGGGCGGTGCTTGCTCCTCAGTGTGTGCTGGGGGGAGCCTGGGGACATGTGGCTCCCACAGAAATTACTTCCCTCAGTCTCTTGCTCTGCTGAGCTCCAAGCCCACCCACTTCGGAGCCCCTGCTATCAGTAGGTCAGATCTTCAGGCCTGCAGGATCAGGATCTGCTCTGTTCTTGCCAGCCTGTTGGGCAACGAGGTGACCTGCCCAGTGAAGTTGGAGTCATTTCAGGCACGTGTTTGTAACTCCATGGCACCCTGGCACATGGTGCCATCTGTCCCAGAGGAGGGCCACTCCTGGCAAAGGCCACCATGTTCCCAGCTTGCCCACACAGCCCTGGCTGGGCAGACTGCCTCTGTCACAGGTGGTCCAGCCTGGTCACTGCCACAGTGTCCCTTCATCTCCACTGCTCACCCACCTCACTTTCTCCACAGCAGGAGGAAAGGCCCCAGCCCAAACAGGACCAGCAAAGGCTCCTCACTGCCTGGCTCACTCCTCCATCCCTCTCAGTCCACCTGTCACCCAGGGGTCCCCATGTAGGTGTCATCCCTCTACCATCCTTCCCTTTACCCCCACCCATGGTCTCAGCACTTCCCTGGCTTCCCATGCTTTGCCTGCTGGGTTCAATCTCTGGCAGTCTTTGGTCTGCTCTGCCCCCTCACCTTGCAGCTCAAAGGGCTGCCTGCAGGAAATCAGTGCAGGCACAACCTCGTGGTGTCTGGGTGGTGCCATGGCAGAGCAGTCAGAGCCTGCTCCTGACACTGCCTGAGTAGACAGCGTTTGTTTTTTTTATCTCTGACACCAAAGCAATGCCTCTAAGCCAGTCTGTGAGTTGAACTGTGTTTAAGTGATAAAAAATATTCCCTTTCTATCTTCTGCTATGGTCTGCCCAGCTCCTCTTCTCCTCCATGCCTGCCTTGAAGCATACTTTTAGACCAGAGCAAGAAACATCCCTATTTCCACTCAAGGCTCAGCCAGTCAAGGCTTTGGTCTTTCTCCTTTTCTGAGATACATTCACTCCCTCCTTTGCCTCCTTCTCTCGGAGGCAATGCCAGATCAGACAGATTTGTAACACACTCTTCCTTGAGTGTAGTGACACCAGTGAGCCTGAATATTTCATGTGGACCGTCAGTTCAGAGCTTTACTTTTTAATAGCCTTGGCATCCTGCACACCACTCCCAGCTCCACAGAGCGGCTCAGGCAGGCAGGTTCATGGCACCAGCCTTGCCTACTGCTCTACAAAAGCCATCCAGGAGCTGACCAAGCTGCCAGCATTGAGGCTTGGCTCCATGGAGAGAGCCATGTGGAGCCTGTGCAGCCTCAGGGTGTTTGTCCACCCCTGTCCATCTGTCTCTCTCTCTCTCCGTGTGCCTGTGCCACCAGGACGAGAAGCAGCCAGCCACCACCCTGCTGGTGGGACCCCGGCACGGCATCAGCCACGTCATTGACCTGAAGACCAACCTCACCACGGTGCTGTCGGAGTTCAGCAAGGTCAGCAAGATCCAGCTGTTCAGGGAGAACCAGGGGGTGGCCCGGGTGGAGACGAGCATCCTGGATGCCAAGGTAGGCATGGGTGCCATGGAGGCAGACACCAGAGGGAGGGGTGGAGATGACGCTGGGGGCTTGGGGCCAGCCTTTGAGGGGGTTCACATCACAACTGTGTGTTGGAGAACCTGCTTGGGGATTCCTAGAGACTCCAAAGCCCCTTCCACACCGGGGTCTGTGGCATCTCCCCTGCTGGTCTGACTCCTCATGCCATGTAGGCAGGGATTGGGCCACAGGGTGGCATTCTGGCCATGATCTGGGGTCACAGGGCAGGCATGGTGGCATTCTAGCCATGACCCAGGGCCACAGGGCAAGCATGGTGGCATTCTGGCCGTGACCCGGGGCCACAGAGTGCACATGGTGGCATTCTGGCCATGACCCAGGGTCACAGACCACGCATGGTGGCATTCTGGCCATTACCCAAACACCCACCTAATGGTTCAAGCAGGGTTCTCAGGGCAGATGAGGGTGACACAAGCCAGGCAGGTAGCAGGACCCATTGGAGGCAGGACAGCAGCTCACCTCTGCTCAGGGCTGGAGAGGAGCAGTACATGGCCATACCTGGGCTGGGTGCAGCTGCTGGAGGGGACTGGGAGGTTTCATGCATTAGTAGCACTTGTGGAACTTGTCAAGCCAGGCAGGATTGTTGAATAAAGTGAAAATTATGGGAAGGGGGTGTCAGGCTCAGAGTGTGAGAACAGGTCACTGTGTGTCCCTGGCCCAGCAGCCACCTCCTGGGTGTCTTTCCAGCTGCCCCCGTTATCCTTCCCTTCA
Source organism: Pomatostomus ruficeps (assembly GCA_013400735.1). Classification (NCBI taxonomy): domain Eukaryota; kingdom Metazoa; phylum Chordata; class Aves; order Passeriformes; family Timaliidae; genus Pomatostomus; species Pomatostomus ruficeps. Next base: position 17,403 of record VYZT01000602.1, read on the forward strand.
GCCCCCAGAGCTCTCCTTGGCATACCAGCCCTCCTGAGCCCTGTGTGTTATCATCGCCCATCTCCTGCTGCTTGTTGTGTGTGCAGTGCTGGTTCTGATAGTCTATCCCTGTGGTCAGGCCCTGCCACCGCTCCTCACTCCTCATGGGTTCCAAACCCTCCAGGAAAACTGTCAGCAATATTGTAAGAGTTTTACTTACTTGGTGCCTGGTCCAGCAGCCACAAGATCCTAAGGAGATCTTCACTGGCCTTTGCTCAGGATTTTAACAAGCTGGGACATGTCCCTGGCAGACTCGAAGGCAGATAGCTGTGTGCTTGCTCCAGGGCATCCTTGGTGCCACTGCCTCCCTGCCCCATGGGGAAGGACAGCTGAGAGGCAGAGATCCCACCGATAAATGCCAAACCTCCTCTCCTCCCGCTTTGAATTCAACAGGACAGAGTTAGGATTGAGTTTGGGGTAAATTAGTCAGGAGCAGCATTTGGTAGAGACTGTCTGACACAGTGGAGCCAGGACTCTGTGGGGCATGGAGGTGCTGCTGCACAGCACACGGGTGTATCTGCACAAGCCCTCAGAGCCTTTGGCTGCGGGTCAGCGTTCCTGCCCCTGCATTCATCGCTTTTTCCCCCGAGACTGATGGAGCTGAGCTGCTTTGCCAGCTGTCTCTGTGTTTCCTCACCTCCTGCAAGGTCTCTAATCCTCAGCCCTTTCTACAGTCCTTTCCTTGCACTCTTTCAGTCGTAGTCTCACAGATGTAATCATGGTGGATTTGTTTAGGATTCTCCTGCTGTCTCCTGTCCTGGTGGATTTTAGCACTTTCTCCCACCAGGCTCATTAATTCCTCCAAGTCTGTTTTCCTGCTGCGGCTGTGCCTGGCCCAGCAGCTCTGCTAACCTGCAGTAACACCCCCGTGGCCTCTGCCAGAGCTGTGTTAATCCTCATCCCCTCTGCCCTTTTTTTGCATTCATAATTCAGTGGGTATTTGGTCAACTGTAACATTTTTAACATTCCCTCCTCTGCATCCCTCCAAGGTCAGATGTGCAGTTAGAGCCTTGGTGTCCTGCTGTGCCTGTCCCAACCCTTCAAAGCCCTGACCCTGCCCTGCTGCAGCCTGGGTAGGTGGAAACCGTCCTTGCCCAGCCCCTCTGGCTGCCCGGGCTGTGCAGGAATCCATCCATTTACTCCCTACAGAGCAGGAATAACCAAGGGATATTGCCTGCACCATGAGTAACCCTGCTGGTTCCTCCTGCTGCCCACGCCCCTCGGATTTGTGTGTATAAAATCACCATATTAATGCATTAATAATGGGCTGGTCATGACCCTGTTACTGCTGGTGGCTCACTGTGAGTGCTCTGAGCGTGGCTGTCCCCACTGTAGCTCCGTGGCACTGGCTCTGCTCCATGGCCCTGAGCTCTTGGGGTTCTGCTGTCCCCTCCCTGGCGTGGGAGAGGGCACTGTTCCCCCCAGCACAGACTGGCCACAGGACTGACAGATGCTCTGGAGGCTTAGGTGATGCTGGCAACCATCTGCTGTAAATTAGGTGGCAATTCCCACACAGCTTGTCCACAGATCCCGCAGTGCTGCTGCTCCCCACAGCCATTACCCGCAGCAGAAATCTGCTCTGTACCACCACCAGCCCTTTCCTGCTGCAGGAGTAGACTTTCCCCTGTGACCCTGCTATGCAGCCCCCCAAATGCTGGAGAAAAGCCAGCTCGCTGGAGTAAGGCAGATCACGTACTACCTGCGAGCACGTCCGCATGCACAACGGCTTTATCTCCCTGAGAAATTCCAGGCAGCTGCCTCTGGCCACCAAAGCCCCTCTGCCTGCCTGGAGTTGAGCAAGCACCCCATTTGTGGATCTCAGCAGGCACAACAGCACCGTGCCAGGGCAGAGGCTGCTGTTATCTGTCTTCATTTAGCCATTATCCAAAGGGCTGGGTTTTAAAGCCAGAATGTCTGCTCCAAAATGAGGCATATGCTAATCCTACGCAGGACAGCGATGGATGAGGCAGGCTAAGAAAAGCCCACAAAAAGATCATTACCTCACAGTGCTAATCTGCTCTCTACAATTATTCTATTGCACTGAATGTGTCACTGGCTAAAGCCCCAGGTTGCAAATCAATCTGTTTCTGCTGTGAGCTGCAAACCATTAGAGGGCTCAAAGTAGTGTCCTGACTGCTGCAGGGACCTGTCAAATCCATATCACCCTTGGAAGCCTGTCAGAGCTGCACGGACTGCGGTGTAGGAGGGGATGTCCCCCTGGGCCATTTCACCCTGATGCCTGGCACTGCTGCTGTCAGGGGATGCTGGTGCTGGGGCAGCCCCCAGCCTGAATCTGTAGGAGGTGCTCACTGAGTTACTGTGGGGACACAGATGACCATTGGTGGTTTAGTGTTCTGTGCAGAAAGACCGTCTTGAATTTCCAAGCGTAGTTAAAATGATGGGTTAAAAAAGGGGTCAGGTCATGGAGCAGCCCTCGGCTGGGAGGTCTGAACACCCTGACCAAACCAGCCAGCACAGTCCAGACATCCTTATGTGCTGCTGACCTGCAACCACAGCCCACACTCACCTGCCAGGAAGGAGCTGGGGGAGATTTTCAGGTAACAAACAGGCTTGGGGAGACCATAAACCATTTGCATTTATTTTGGGCGGAAAAGAAATACTGTTTGTCTTATGAATTATTCACTAGGTAGTTAATTGGTTTGTTTTGGAGCTTTTCCATCCTGGGCTTCAATTTCTGGTTAAAACAGCCCATTTGGGATTAGAAACCCAGGGCTGGTACCTGTGCTTTGCCTTCTTTAGATTTTTGCCATTGTGAGTGTGGCAAGAGGGGGCCAAACACTGACAGAACCCTGCAGAGAGGAGCTGTGAAACCTTGGGACAGAAGAACAAAAACCTCCAGGCCTCTGCTGCTGGTTCCAAGGATTTTTGTTCCCTGCAAGGTCTGTGAGAGCTGCTGGGAAGACAGGAGCAGATTTTGTCTCAACAGTCACAGAGGGAACGAGGCAGTTTTGCTTGGGAATGCTGAGAAAGTTCCCAGCCCGTGGCTGGGGGCAGGACCACACATCCCCAGCTGCTCTGCAGTGGTGCAAGTGGTCATTTTGCAGGTTCCAGTGGTCATTCTCACCTGACAAAGCCTCCTTTCTGCTGGGGCTGTTGCTTCTCCATTCTTCCTCCTCGTGTTTGAGCACTGATTTCTGGAGCTCATAGATTTGCTGGGGGCAGGGAGGTGGCACAAGGTGTCTCCTGCGATCTTTATGCATTAAGGGCAGCTTGCCAGGTTAGGGTGCCCTGCATCTCCCAGGGGCTTCCCCCTCCTGCTTTGGACATTTGAGAGTGGCCAATGCTTCTGAGCCAGCTCAGAATCGAGCTTCAGGCGTGCATCTCCCTTCCTCCCCAGTGCAGCACTGCAAAGTCCTTTTCTACCCCCAAGTATCCCAGGAAGGACAATGTCAGCATCTCCCGCCTGGCACCCAGACAAGCCTGGCAGCCCCGATGGGGCACAGGGGAGTGGCTGCTCACCCAGGTTCCCTGGTGCAGGACATGTGGGGGGAGCTGCTCAGCTCCAGGCTCCCCTGGCCGTGCAGCTCTGCAGCTCCCACGGGAGCAAAGGGTTTGTTCTTACTGAAATGCCTTTTCCAGTGGAGCATTTCTCCTTTCTGATTTACACAGCTGCACATCGCTGGGCTTTTTGTTATTAACAGCCTTGACATTGGAAAAAAAGGCTTCTGAACACTCTGAATGCAAGTGAAAGAATGCTTGGGGGACAGCCGGATCACCTGAGCCTGGACAAGTGTCTGCAGCTGAACGGAGGAGCTGTCCCAGACTGCGCCCTGTCCCTGTGCTGGGCTCTGGGGCAGGAGACCACAGCACTGGCTGCTGGCCAGGCGCAATTCAATCAAAGGCATCGGGGTAATTGACTTTGGTCTCCCGGCAGGGCCTGCAGCCAGCCGGCGCTTAAGCCGAGATCAAGACTTGACAGAGGAAAACAAAGAAAAAATTAATTCAGAAAGGTCCCTGGCTGCCGCTGTGCCTAGAATCTGGGTAGTGATGTTGGTGTCCCAGGGCCCCCGGCGTGCTTCCAGCCTGCCATGGAAAAAAAGCACACCGTGCACAGCTGGGGTTCAGCCTTCTCCTGTCCCCGTGCAAGGAGCCAAGGAGCCCCTTCCTCTCACAGGTGATGGGATGGTGACCCCTGTGAGACTTCCCTGCTGGAGCCAGCCCCAGGCCTGGCTGTGCTCCCCTGAGCTGATCACGACACGGATGTGCCGTGGTGCTGAGGCCAGTGCCCCGTGTGTTTGCCAAATTCTAGCCTGAAAACAGTGGGGAGCCCCATCAAGGACACAAGGGCAGGCGAGGCTGACATTCTTCCTGCTCCTGCAAGCACGGAGTGAAGCCCCTGGGGTTTCTCCTACAGGAAGAGCGAGGCTTTGGAGTGACGATGGGCCCCCAGGCTCTGGTTCCTTACGCAGAATTAATCCTTATTTGCATTAAGCCATTCTGAAACGCTGTCATCTCGTGGGAGAGAGGGAGGGATTGAGAATTCCTTTGGCTCAGTACCTGGGTGGGAGGGGCAGACGCAGATCCGTGCTTGCAGTGGGATGTAAAGCAAGGGAAGGGGATGTAAAGCAAGGGAATAGGGATGTAAAGCGAGGGAATGGAATGTACAGCGAGGGAAGGGGATGTAAAGCAAGGCAAGGGGATGTAAAGCAAGGGAAGGGGATGTAAAGCAAGGGAATAGGGATGTAAAGCGAGGGAATGGAATGTAAAGTGAGGGAATGGGATGCAAAGCAAAGCAGGTCCCAGCTCCAGCACCACTCAAAGCGCTGCCTGCAGGCACTCAGGACAGGAGCCAGCCAGAAACACGAGAAGCAGACAGCATGTGGAGAGGATGAGTTTCTAGGCCTGCAATGCCAAATTGGATTTGTTCATTTAAAAAAAAAAAAATTAAAGAAAAGGAGAGCAAACCCCAAACCCAACCAAAAAAAGCCGCCATCGAAAGAAGGCGAGATGTGCAGGTCTAAGCAAGGCAGGGCCCTTATTGATCAACAAGTGGGAAGTAGTGGTCCTAGTCACAAGCAGCCTGGTATTGATGGAGCTGAGTTAATAATGCTTAAGGGGAGAGAAGGAAAGGTCAATGTAGAAGTGAAAAATTGACTGCTGCCTCGTTAGGCCCGGGTGCCTGTATTATTAAATAAAAACTTGGCAGTGCACCTCAAGTAAACCAAGGAACATAAATTATGTAAATTCATCTCCTATCTTTTTGCTGCACTGCATTAAAGGAACCAGGGTAAGACCCAAAGTACATGATAAAGGGGGGAGATTAAAAGGAAATGCATATAAGCTTAGAGGTTATAGTATGAATAGATTGGGTCATAAATTAATTTCAATATGAGGACTGTTAAAATCATCCAGCATAACCCTGGCCAGAAAACTTCCTCCAGATCTTTGAACAAGTAAATACCCTCCAGAAGGATACTGAGGTCTGATTTAAAGGCAGTGCATAATACAAAAATCACTTTATCATTAACAAGCTAATGCAAAAGTCATTTCTTCTATCTGACATAAATGTATTTTGTCTTACTTTCCGGAGAGACTGGCTGTCAAGCAGGAAGCTTTGAGTGAAAAAGTGTCCTTTCCTCATGAGGCCTAGAAACTCTAGGAAACCATTATGAGTGAAAGATCAAACCACCACTAATTTCAGGCTGGTATTACACATTTAGATGTAGAAAGAGCATCCTCATTAAAATTTGCTTTTTTACATCTTGGCACATTACAGGTCAGAGATGAACCTTTACCTGAGCATCCCACAGGGAATCTGATGTTTGGCATTTTTAGAGCAGTAGGAGTATCCCAGTAAGTTTGCTTCTGTGTTAAACTTAGAGTTTTCATCCTAAAGGTGGTGCTGCCCTGGCAGAACACAGACAGGCATTTCTGCTTTGCCCTCCCAAGGAAGCAGAGCCCTGTAGCAGCAAGGATGTGCCTGTGAGAATGAGGAAGAGGATGGGCTGGTGGGCATGAGACAGGCCAGAGGTGTGTGGTGGGAGGACAGCCAGAGGTTGTCCAGGTTGATAACTTGTTCCCTGTCAGTGATCAACATCATCTGCTGATTAGCAGCTGGGAAAGAGGGTTCTGCACCAGTGCTGCCAGGGCAGGGCAGAGGAATTAGAAAGGCAGCATTGCTTTTGCTCGTTCTGCATCCCTCACTGCCTTCCAGCTGCTCACAGAAATCCCTGCTCTACTGCACCACTGGGTTTAGAAAATTTAGCAAGATTCATGCTCTTCCAGGTTGCTGCCTTTTTGTCAGGTTTGGTTAAGACTGAGCAGCGAGTTGAAAAAACTGCAAGGAGACACAGGGATGTCACAGTGAGCCCCAGCCCCTTGGGCACCAGGCCACTCCTGACCACAGGCACGAGCCCTCTCTGCCTCTTGCAGGATGTGTCCAGGGGAAAGGAGGTGAATCCCATTTGCCAGAAGCCATGGGTGTCACAAGGAAGCCGAAAGCATTGACCGTAGTAATGATTTGTTCTTATTTAGAGCAGCTCCCTGCAAAGCTGCCCTGAATTTGCCATCTAAACCCCTCAGCACCATGAGTTGGAAATGTTTCATGCACCTGTTCACAAAGTCAATATTTGCTCAGCTCGCCCGTGCCTGGCTGTCTCCACACGATCTCGTTTGCCTTGCCCACATGGAACAGGGTGACCAAGGTTGCCAATGCCTAAAAATAACATCACCATTAGCTGCCACCCCTGGTACCTCCTCTTTGTGGAATCATTTCCCAACAGAACAGGGCTGCTGCAATCATGCTGTGTCTCTGCCTCTTGACCCCATAAATCACTTTCAGATCTGCTGGCCACTTTCAGGGGGATGTGGCAGCAGGGTGGACATCTCAAAGGCAGCTGAGCTGTTGCAATCTCAGCAAAACTACCGAGTGGAGTGGAAGAGAGAGACTCAATCTTGTAATCCCATGAGGGAAAGGCTCAGATCCTGTGCCAGACCTCTGTTAGTGAGCAGCAGAGAAGCCACCAAGGCCAGGGGAGATGCACAGCCTGACTGCAGCAGCTTTGCTCCCCATCGGTGTCTTTGTAAACAGCTCAAAGTCGTTGTAAACAGCCCATAATTCATGAGCAGGACACAGAGCCGTGGCACTGTGGGCTCCCAGGCCATGGGGAGATCACCAGAGTGCTGCTGACAGCACAGGTGGATGGCTCCAAGCTGCACCTGAAGTGATTTAATGCCTAATAACAATATTCGACAATTGAAGAACTCTTACACAGCTTCCCTCTCAGTACATCAGAGTAATTTTTTGTAAGCTGTAACGCTAATCAGTATTAAGATTCCTCTTTTTGAGAGCAGAGTGCCACAGTTAACCCCAGCATGGCATGCATCTATTGCTGGAAGCCATTCTGGAGGCTGGACTTGCTTTGGAGACCTGGCAGGGAGCTCACAGCACTCTGGTGTTTCATTTGTAGTCGAGAAAACCCAGTCAGGGTTGTTGTATCTCAGCCCTTCAGGAGGACTGAGCCATGGGCTGCTGCTTGCCAGCAAGAACCAACAGTCCCATCTCTGGATGGGTGGGAGCATCCTGAGGCAGAGGGAGCTGAGCAAAGATGGAAATGGGTTTTGGAGGTACTGGTGCCCAGCTGGGGCACTGGGCCTGCCCTGGGGCTGCATGGTGAGCGCTGACAGCGAGGCAGTGAATGTCCACAACCCTGTGCCACTCTGCCTTGGTGGGATTCACACGTGGTAGAAGCTATCCAACTAAAGTTTTCCTCTTGGAAGGGAGTTCTCAGCCCACCTTAGCCTCTTGGTTTAATCTCCCAGCAGTGAGGGTTTATCAGCCATTGCCTCCCTCCCGCTGGGATTTGCTGCCTTCCATGCTGCTAACACTCCAAACCCTCATGAAACAGAGCAGGGAAAATGCACAAATGTGTCCTCAATCAACAGATGGCTTGAAAAAACCCAGGAGGGCTTAGCCCTAGGTAGAAGACACTTGTTCTAAGGATGCTTCATAGGCAGAACACATGGTTTCCTTTCATCACTTATGTCAAGACCAGAGCTGGGCTAAGAGGTGTCACCCCCCTCACCACTGCATGCCTGCCTCCTCTGAGCTATGTTGAGAATCTCTTCACTCCTCTCTCTCTGGCTTGATACTTCCCCTTTGATCTGTGTCACCTCAGGTTTATTTTCCAAGATGCAGAAGGAGCCTTGTCAAGGGGGCAGGGGCAGAGCCTCTCAGCAGAGGACGTTCACTTGTCAGGCTATTTCCCTTCCACATCAGGTTATTTCTTTTCCTTTATCTTCCTGCACAGCAGCCAAAGAAGGAACTTCTTTACCCTGGCCCTGGGAGAAATCTGCCTGTGCCAGGGGCTGGCATGGGTTGGGGATCACATGCAGCTCTGCCCAGGGCTGATGGCTTCACACCCAAGTGTTTTGCACTGTATGGTCCAGAGCATGACACTCTGGCCTAAGGTGGCTCTTCCCTTGCCAGAACTGGCTTGGTGGCTTACAACAGCAAATATTAAGCAGAGCACAAAACTGGCCAGTGGGTACCAGGAACCTCTCGTGGTTATAAAACAAGAAAACCAAAATAGCTTAAATGCTTTTCACACTGTGTAGGCTTGAGTGTTTTTTAAAACAGCCTTGGTGTTCCCTGAATGTGGTAAATGAGTTCTTCTGAGTCCTGGAGGGCTCTCAGTGTGCAAGAGGCCGGGCATGGCAGGACAGGCAGCCTGAGACAGCAGCAGTTCAGCATCCCCCAGCTGGCTCAGATACGCCCTGGACCTGGGAACAAAAATCCTTTAGGTAAAGGTGCTTTGTGCAAGGGGTAGGTGAGGGCAGGAGCTGCCTTTGCCATGACTATTAAAGGCACTCTCAATTTTTTTCCATCTCACGGGTGTTTCTTGAGCAGTGTTGGGGGCTCAGACTGAGCATGGAGCTCTCACTTGAGCTGTGCTGGCCCAGGCTGCTCTGCCCAGCCCGGTCCCAGCAGTGCACAGGACCTCACTGAGTGGGTGAGAGTGAATCCCACCCTGACAGCTTCCCTGGGCTAGCTAATCTTCTCCTTGGGGCAATCTGGGGACTGAGAGTAGCACTGTCAGCTGCTAGATTGAGCTGTGAGGTTATAAGTGGCACACAGATCAAGTCTGAGTTTTATCTCTCTTTAAAGGAAAGATCTTTTTTAGCATGCAAATAAATGCTCTCCTAAAAGAGAAGGCACCATCTGCTCCTAAGCACAAATTTAATTTTCCAAAGGGTTAGGTTTAAATAAGATCCACAGTCTCAGAGTGGTAGCTGGGGGAACCTGTAATGGGGTTTGGCCCCTTTGGTATCTTGCTGGAAGCAGATGTTTTCATTTATGGGAGGGAGACATAGTGCCTGCAATGAAAGAGGGGTTCTGGCAGCTGGAGATTCCACAAACTCCCTGCACTCCTCCCGAGGCCCTGATGGTTAACAGGTGCTTGCAGGTAGGCTCAGAGCAGACAAAGGATCAGAAGGATGTTGTGTGGAGCCCTAAAAGGCACAGCCTGTGCCCAGTGGGGCTGCAGCTCTTCCCTCATCCTCAGGGAGTCAGCAAGCAGGAATCACAGCTGCAGCCAGACACCCTCCTGTGCACAGCCATGTGTTGAGTGAGCTGGAGAAAGGCTGTGCACCTGCCTGGTGTTTCGTGTGTGAGCAGCTCACCAGTTCCACCAGTGCAGGGCCAAGCACAGCCTCCCTGGAGCTCTGGTGCCCATCAGCTGAGCCAGTAGCCCTCACGTGCTCTGCCTCTCTTGCCTTCCAGCCGCTGGTGTTGCTGATGGAGTGGCCTGAAGCCACCAACTTTGCCTGCCTCATCGCGGGCTACTGCCGTCTCCTGGTGGACTCCAAGAAGATGATCCTGTCCAGGGCCCCCAGCCAGCCGCCCCCGCCTCAGATTATCAAGGCAGGTACGTTTCAGCCTCTGCTTTCTGCGCCAGCCCTTTCCCCAGCCTCCCTGCCCTCCCTCCGCTCAGGGCTCTGCAGCATTAGGAAGGTGAAGGGTTTCTCTGACATCTCCCCTCTGCTCCCATGCACCCTGAGAACCAGCAGGCTCCCCCTTTAACCAGAAAGCAAGGAGCAGGGAGACAGGTCCTCAGTTTGGATCAGCCAGAATGAGTTGTGGTATCAGCTCAGGCCCTAAACACTCACCGCGAGCATTGTTGTGGCAGCTCCTGGAGCAGCTCCAGGAGGTGCTGTTTGGGACCTGTAAAGCTGCCAGCCAAATGCTGGGCCCTCACAGAACAGCCTGTGCACTGCTGCAGGGATGCAGCACATATTCCCTGGCTGGCACCCTGCCCTGGAGACCGACGTGAGTGTGGGAACTCAGGGGACTGCGTTCCTGCTGCCTCTGGACACTGCTGCCCTGTCCTGGGGGTCTGAGCCTCATGGGCAGCCCTGCGAGCGTGGCTGCTCTGCTGATCTCCTAAATGAGGAAGGCAACTTTGCTGTCCTAGCTTTTCAGAGAGCAGAAAGTTGGTCTGGACACAGCAGGAGCTTCTGTCCCAATGGGCACCAATGCTGTTCGTTGAAGATGGATTGCAGGTGTGAGTCACGCTCCAAAAAGAGCAATGATTATCAAGAATGATTTCAAACAAGAGCCAAGCATGAACTACATGCTGCTGTTCTGTGCAGGTGTTCATAATCCAATATATTTTGTATAGGGAAATATAAAATATGGGTTCAGTGACTTAGAGATGGGGAAAATACCAACCCAACTGCCTCTGGAAGGTCACTCCCAGACCTCCCAAGTGACACTGCAGCTCCAGAGAGCTGTGACGAGTCCTCGGTTTAGCTGACAGTGTCAAAACTCCCTTCTCAAGGTGGGCCTGCCTTGGGGAGGTGGGAGGAGTGCAGAGAGCCAGCAGGGTCCTTGGGAAAGCACTTGGTGCCTCTGAGGAAGGCACCCGAACATGGATTTGGCGCATGTGGGAGGACACACTCACAAGAGGGATCAGGAAAGCATCTGCAGCAACCTCAGTGAATCCAGAAAAAGGCCTGGCAGGTGATTTTGGTGTAAGTATAAGCAGTTTCCCCTCCTTTCTTCCCCTGTGCCTCTGACTGAGAGCTGTCACTGTGCTCTGCCCTGGGTGCCCTATGGAAATGTACTCAGTCACATTTTGCTGTGAGCAGAGGCTGTTTGCAACTTAACTGGTTTAACTGTCATCAGACTGGTCCTTCCCTGGCTGATGTCACCCTGACATGGGCTACAGGGACACATGGGGCACATGGCTGTGGGGAGGCAGAGGAAGTGGAGAGCATCCCATACCCAAGGGCTTGGAAGGAGGCTGGCAGCACCCACAGCTTCTGGCCTCTCTGGGGATGTCTCAGCGTGTGCAGGAGGTGTTTTTCCACACTCCAGCTACTGTGACAATAGCCAGAATTCTTTCCTGAGATTTTGCTTCAGGGGCATGGTCCAAACCTCTGCCAAAAAGGGTTGTAAATCTTGAGAGTCTCAAGAAACCAATGTAACTCTGCAGGGGCAGGAGTGCATGTGAGAGGGAGTCACAGTGGGGGTAGGACAGCGATAGATCTGAGCCAGCCCCTCTCTGATTGGCCTGGTCAGTCCGCCTGGGTGCAGTGAAAAGCTCTGTGACCGGTGGAGTGGAGCAGTTTCCCTGCAGACCCAATGCACTCAGCCCAGCCTCTCAGGCACCCTTCACAAGGAGAGAATTTAGAGAGTATTGAGGAAACAGGCTGCTCACAGTTCTGGTCTCCACAGGGCTGCAGGCTGAGCTGTCAGGAGCTGGGTGGATCACAGGGAGCAGCGACTGCTGATCATTAGCACATCCTTGCCAGAGAAAGCCCCACTGGGATGAATTAAGTTAGCCCAGACTTCCCAGGCTGCAGGCAGACTGTGCCAGAATCTTAAATGTAAAATCAAGCCTTGGCCTATGCTTTTACCTAGAAGAGGAGCGCATCCATCTTCCCTGAGGCCCATTAGAGCCTCCTGCTGAACAGCAGACATTTTTAGAAACGCACACGCTGTCCGAATGTTGTCAGTTAGATCCATCTCCCTGCATTTCCCTGCGGAGCCATATGCCTGAGCCTTGCCCTCCGTTGTGCTGTGCTGGAGCTACACAGGTGATTCACCTCCCTGTCCCTTCCTCTCTCCCCTCTCACCATCAGCCATCATCAGCTAAGCAGCTCTTGTGCCCTTAGTTGCTTTCTCAGCTCCTTGTCAGGAAGTTTTCTCCCAAAGCATCCAGCAGCTGGATTTTGGATTTTAGGAATTTGGCCCCATTCAGCAGCAGGCCTTGGCTTGGCATCAGCAGCCAGCAAGCCTCTGCCTCAGCCTTTGCCACCCTGCTGCAGCCCACACATCCATCCCCAGCTCCTGCAGCCTTGTGCTCCCTCACACAGCTGTCATTTCTGAGCACTGCCGTGGCCAGGAATGAAAGACATTTTGTTTTTATTGGGATTTTAGCATTGCAGGTGATGAACGGTATAATACAAACGTGTTTGGGGAGACAAATTGTCCAATTTGCTGAGCTAATGAATTTAATTAGGATTTATTTAATTTAATTTATCCTTGGTAAGACAGAACCTGCATCCCCCGGCAACCACTCTCAGCACAGCTGCACGATCCAACCCGCAATGCAGACAGATGCCCCTCCTGAGGGATGGACCACTGGCCAGAAATTCAAGCAATATTTCAGCCACTTTCCTTGCACAAGGGAACAAGGGGAAGCTGTCACTGGGAGATGCTTGACAGCAAGTGCAGTGGGCTCTGTCAGAGCCAGCCTGATCCAATGGCTGCCAGCCAGACTGAAATAACACATGGATCATGGGCAGTGAGTGACAAGGGGCTGGGGGAGTGTCTGTCACTTGAGCACAGCCAAACGACATTGGCTGTCTCCTCAAAAGGCAATATTGCTCCACTTTTAGTAGTCTCCTGAGGAACACTGCTTGGTGTGGCCAACATTACCCCAAAATGGCAACAATTCCTTCTTGCCATGTAACATGTGGGCTGGCAGGCTGAGGCTGGAGGTCCTTGTTGGAGTAGCCAGGCTGCTCCTGCTGCTCTCTGGATGCAGCTGGTGGTTCAGTGATGCAGCACCCACATCCCTGTGCCTCAGTGTCAGCTGTGCTGGCTGACCCTCCTCTGGCTCTGCCCAGCTCTGCCCCCAGCAGAGGGATCAAGCTCAGGGGCCTGTACCGGGACCAGGACTGTCCCATGTCTTCATCAAGGACACAGTGGATGGAAAGCACCCTCAACAAGTTTACAGATGACACCAACCTGAGTCATTCAGTTGAAATGGTTGAGGGACAGAGTGACATCCTGAGGGACCTGGACAAGCTCGAGCAGTGGCCCATGGGAATCCCATGAGGTTCAACAAGGCCAAGAACAAGGTGCTGCACCTGGGACAGGGTAACCCCAGTATCAATCCAGGATGGGAGATGAACAGATGGAGAGCAGCCCTGCTGAGAAGGAGTTGGGGGTGCTGGTGCAGGAGATGCTGGACATGACCCAGCCATGTGCACTCACAGCCCAGAAAGCCCCCAAAGTGTCCTGGGCTGCAGCAAAAGCCCTGTGGGCAGCAGGGGAGGGAGGGAGGGGATTCTCCCCCTCTGCTCCACTCTGGTGAGACCCCAGCTGCAGAGCTGCCTCCAGCTCTGGGGTCCCAGCACAGGAAGGACATGGACCTGTTGGAGCAAGTCCAGAGGAGGTCATGAAGAGGATGAGAGGGCTGGAGCACCTCTCCTAGGAGACAGGCTGAGAGAGTTGGAGGTTTTAGTCTTGAGAAGAGAAGGCTCCAGGGAGACTTTAATAAGGCGTGTAGCTATAGGACAAGGGGAAATGGTTTTAAATTGAAAGAGAGTAGATTCAGATTAGATACAAGGAGGAAGGTTTTTATTATGAGGGTGGCGAGGCAGAGGCGCAGGTTCCCATCCCTGCAAATATTCAAGGTTTCTTTGAATGTTGGACACGGCCCTGAGCAACCTGATCCAGTTGAAGATGTCCCTGCTCATTGCAGGGGGATTGGACCAGATGGCCTTTAAATGTCCCTTCCAACTCATTCTGTGGTGCAGGACATTTCTCCTCCACTTGTTCCGGGCAGACAGGCCCAGCAGGTTTTCCAAAGGACCAGCCAGGTGGCCTGAGTGTGCTACAGGGAACATGGGTGTCCCACTGCCACCCAGCGTGCTGAGGGCTGGAGGGCAGAGAGCACACGGGTGCTTCTCCAGGGTGAACAGGAGCTTCCCCACGCTGTTTTCCCTTCATCCGGGTGCTGCTGCTAACGTGCCTGTTGTGGTTTTGGTTTAGATTACATCAACGCACACAACTTCCACCGGCCTGCCACGGCAGGGCACATGGGAAAGAAAGAGAATGGGCTGGTGGGTGGCTCTGCCACTGTCCCCGGAGCATCCGGGGCTTCTGCTACCAGGGCTTCAGACTCGGAGCTCATCCGCTTTTGCTACCTGCACATGCGAGAGCAGAGGAAGGAAAGAGAGAGCGGGACGGATATCAATGAAAACCTGATTTTTTTTGAGGAAACTCGTCCCAGGACCAAATCTGACCCCACTTCCAAAAGCTCTGGCCAAGGCTACAACGGGGCAGCTAAGGAGTACAACCCGGATGGCCTTGAGCAAGACAAGCAGGCGAGCAGGGCCAGGGCACACACCATAGACACCCACCTGCGCAGCGACGCCTCCCACTTCTACTGCGAGTCCTGCCAGGCCAAGATCAAGAGCCGGCTGGCCTCGGGCACGGGGGGCAAGCCTGGCAGCACCCGTGACAACATGGTGGACTTGATGTCACTTCCCCCTCCTGGGAATGATGAGGAAGAAGACGAGACGACGTCCCTGCTCCCCGCCATCGCCGCTCCCCCTCCTGGCTTCCGAGACAACAGCTCCGACGAGGACGACCCCAAGCGCCGGGCAGCTGCTCAGAGCCAGGAGCAGGGCCGGCACCTCTGCGGCATCCTCTACGATGAGATCCCGGTCACGCTGATTGACAACGTGCAGCCACGGACAGTCCGAGACCATGCCCAAGAGCTGGATGATGCCCTGGTGTCCACGCTGCAGGCGCTGGAAGCCCTGGCTGCTTCAGAGGATTGTCCACATCCCCCACCACAGCAGACAGCAGGTATTTCAGTGGCTGTGACTCCCTTTTTTCCCTATAGCCTTACTTTCCTATTGTACATCCTTCCCTCTAGCCTCCTCCCATCCTCTAAGTGACTGTGAAGCAGCTTCTAGTAAAAACGAAGTTGTGGCAGCAGGCTCTAGCAGGAACAGCCATGTGGCTGCTCAGAAGATTTCTAAGAAGCTGAGGTGGGACTCCTCTCCCTGGCAGTGGCTGAAGGAGTCTCTTGGTTGTCCCATATCTGCCACAGTCCACATGCCACGATGCTGGGGCGAGTCACTAACAAACCAGTACTGTGAGCATGAGTTCCTCCCCACTGTGACCCCACTCAGCTGGGACCTTTGGCCATCTGTCTTTGCAGGTTCCCACCCAGGTTTTGCAGTGTGTGAGCCCTTCACAAGGCAAACCTGCTGCCAGATGGGTGACTCTGGGACCAGCCTGCTGGCAGCACAGTCCCTCTTCCCACCTTGTTTGCCCTACTCACTGTGGCAGAGTACCTGTTGCCCAATTTTCCTTCTTGTGCCAGACGAGTCCCTATAGCTCTGCTACCACCAACAATGGAAAGCTTCACAGGATCTTTTCCTGGGCCAGAAGCTCTTGCTGAATTGAGCTATCAAGCCAGCCCAATGCTGACAAGTTATCTCCCTTACGAGCCTTAACTCTTAGTTGTGAGAAGCCACAGAAGTTTCTCCAATGTGCCCTGCATTCCTGGGACCCTCCTGCCACAAGGAGTCCCCCTCTCCTCCACACAGCACTGTGGTGTGAGGGTTGTTGTGGGGTTTTCTTTGTGTCCCTCCTCAGGTCTTATTGTCCTGGCTGCCATCACTCCTGAGTCATCCTTGGACTCTGGCCATGAAACAAACTCCTCAGAGCTGACCGATGTCTCGGAGATGGTCTCTGCTATGAAGCAGCATCAGAACGCAGCCTACTTCCTCACTCAACACATCAACAAAGAAAACCTCCTGGCCAGGAAGGACTTGCCTTTCCGAATCCAGAGCTGTGCTGCCCAGGCTGTTCTCGCCTCACCCTACCCCCTGAGCCGCCAGGACCCAAGCCCTTCACTGAAGCCAGCCTTCTCTACCCAAACTCCCAGCCTTACCAACTGCAAGAGCAAACAGGAGCAGCAGCACGGGGAGCAGAGCTGCACCTCGGCTGCCCAGCCGGGGCTGACCCCCCAGCTGAGTGAGCAGAGCAAGGGGGCTTCAGTGCCAAGCTCTGAGTGCAAAGGTGCAGGTCACACAAAAGCTGCCTTTGAGGTATCTCTGCATGCCACAGCAGCCCTGAGCAGGGAGCAGACACAAGATCTACAAGAGAAGATGCCCAAAGAGGTGCAGCCAAGCTCCAAACTCCTCCTGGATCAGAAAAGCAGTGTAAGTCCAGCCGTCGTTTCAGATGCTCTGCAGCAGGTGGCAAATGCAAAAGCCTCAGCTCCCCAAGTTGTTTCAGCCTTAAAAGAAGATCAGAACATGAATGGTACCAGCAGCTGTGCACCAGCCAGCAGCAAGCCTTTGACACGTAAAGGAGGTCCACAAACTGCAGAGACATTATGCAACTGTCAGCAGCAGCAGCAGCAGCAACTCTCTCCGCAGCAGCACTGTGAAGTTTCTCCAAATCCTAAGGAAGCTCCTGGCAGTCAGGCTGAAGCTTTCCACCTCTCCTCAGCAGGCGAGGAAATGATGGCCAGTATGACTTTTGCCTCTAAAAGCTACCAGCAAAAAGTGAGTAGAGATGGTCCAGGAAAAGCTGCAAGTGGAGAGACAGGTCAGAAGGCAGGTGGGGAAGCCATAGGCGTCGTCTTGCAGAAACACGCAGCTCCTTCAAACCAAGGACAGAAAATACAACAGGAAAGCTCAGCCAAAATCTTAAAAGCTGAGAGCAGCAATGTGCACGGTCCACCACCTGGTAGCACTTTCAGGAGCACCAGTGAGGAAGCCAAAGGGCCAATCCAGCTGATGCCCAGATCCGAGAGCCTGCAGATTAGCACTGTGCCTTCCAAAAAAGTAGAAAAAGTCCTGGAGGTGACCCAACAAGATGCTGACGTCCCAGCTAAACCCAAAGCCCCAAAAGCTCCCTTCAGGCTTAGGAACCTGTTCTCTGCAACATTTCCCACCCGGCTGAAGAAGGAGACGGACGAGCGGCAGGCCCAGCTGCAGAAGGTGAAGCAGTATGAGCTGGAGTTCCTTGAAGAGCTGCTCAAGCCAAAGAGCAAAGGTGACCTCCCACCACAGGAGTATCTGCACCCACCTGCCCCTGGGCGCTGCAGCTGCCAGCTGAGGAGCAGTCCTGTGCAGAAAGTCCCAGGGATGTCCAGGGAGCAGAGGCGTAGCTGTGACTGCAAGCGGATTTGCAGGGGAATGAGGCCACCCCCCAACCAGCTGGTGATACCAGAAGTGGAGAGGCGAGGCAGGGATAAAGTTGCAGATGACCAGAAGCAGGTAGAAGCCATTAGGCTGACAAGCATGAGCAGCCCTTCCAAAGGCAAACGGATACGATCCACAAGTTTAGAGTCCAGAGACTACCGGTCAGATGCAGAGAACGACATGTCCTGTTTGACAACATGCACCTCCCGAGGGGAGTGCATGGGTGCCCCCCACTACAGGAAGCTCTTGCGTCGCTACAGTGTCAGTGAAATAGATAAGACTGATAGGACGTCCTTGTCCTCTGACATCTACCAGAACATCTACACAACCAAGCAGAAAGGCCCCCAGAAAGAACCTGAGCCCAGCATCCTCTGTCCTGTTCTGAAGAGCAAAATCCAGGAAGCCTCTGGAGTGGCTGACCCCTCCTATGTCCAGATAGCGCAGGACAAAAAGAACCAGAAGGGTTCAGCAGTGTTCTCTGTCCAGGAGGAGATGTATCCAAGTCCAGCTGAGCTGCGGGATGAAGACATGGAGGATGAGAAGTGCTGCTCCATCCGGTACTGCTTCTACTACAGAAAATGCGACGTTGCAGATGACGGGAGTGAGAAGGATGAGCTGTCCTATTCCATCCCCATGCAGATTCTCCCAGGAATGAAGCTGGACAATCAGATGGTCCCAGTCATGAGCAGGACTCTTCAGGTCCTAGATGCGACAGCCTGCAGCAGCCCCAATGAGAGCCAGACCCAGGAAATAGATTTAAGGAGTTCCAGTTTTGAGGGGAGCTTGGCAAAGATCAACACCCTTCGAGGCCATGCCTACAGCTTTCCCAACGGGTTTCTGCAAGTGCAGCTGGACACCAATGAGCTCCTGACCATCCTGAGGCAGTGTGTGCTGAGCCCTGAGGTCCGGGACTGCAAACCCTACATCTCCCAGCTGGCTGAGTACAAGCAGGAGCTGGCCCTCAAGTTCAAGGAGTTCCGGGCGTCCTGCCGCCGCGTGGCCGCTGTCGACAAGAGTCCCACCCACATGCTCTCCGCCATCACGAGCAGCTTCCAGGTGCTAAGCAGCCTCATCGAGACCTTTGTGAGGCTGGTGTACGTCGTGCGCTCGGAGTCCCAGCGCCAAGAGCTGCTGACGAAGGTGGAGGAGGTGGTGAGAAACTACACCTTTCTCCTGAAGGCTGCTGAAGAGTCCACGGCCAGGATGCTGAGCCACCAGCAGACTGTGGAGCAGCTCACCCGCCAGTCCGCCACGGTCGCCACTGTCATGAGCACTCTCACACGCTCCCTAAAGACGCTGATCAATAAGTAAAGCCAGCTGTGAAGACCAACAAGCCAGCGTGTGCCAGGCCATGCTCTCAAATCTCACAGGTCTGGTGAGGATGCGATGTCTGCAGGCCCACGCTCACCGGGGTTTGCGGTAGCCAAGACACTCCTTGATCTCTGCAGAACGGATGGTTGTGTTGGTGGTGGGTTTGAAGGGTGAATTCCTGCCTTGTCACAAGCTGTGCAATCAGCTCGTCAAGGGGCTCAAGCAGCTTCTCTGCTTGTTCTCCCACGCTGGCTTGTTGGTGATGGTACTTGGGAGGTACAGGTACCCCATCCCCACACTAGTCTGGTTCCATGGGGTTCCGGGCCTCGCTCGTGCAAAGACCTTTAGCACAGTTTGTGGTGGGCCAGTGGGCTATCAGGAGCTGAGCTGAGATCTCCTGGCTTCACTTGGGCAGTCTGGAGCCAAACCAGTGTCTTGCCACGTAAACAACTCTTCTGCCTCCAGGATCTTCCTGGCCCACAAACACGGCGTAATTAGCAGCAGGAGGAATCTCTGGGGTGCAAGTCCCTGCTGCTGTGCTAGGGCTTGGGAAGTAGTCCCAGCATGGGCAGGTTGCCATAATCCTGGGACAGAGCTGGGGCACCCTACTGGGCTCTGCTCTCACAGCTTAGGCACCAGTGCTGTAGTCCTGAACACAGGCACTGCCTGTGCCAAAGGCAAGGGCTTAATGCCTGCAAGTGGGGAGGATCCAGGGAACTACAGGCCTGTCAGTCCCACCTCGGTGCTGAGAGGGTCATGGAGCAGCTCGAGTGCCAGCATGTGGCACATACAGAACAAGGGGATCAGGCCCAGCCAGCACGGGGGACAGGCAGGTGCTGCCGGACCAGCCTGGTCTCCTTCTATGACAGGGTGACTCAGTGAGTGAAGGAGGGCTGTGGAACTTGTCTACCTAGACTTTAGTAAAGCCTTTGACATTGTGTCCTACAGCATTCTCCTGGAGAAACTGGATGGATGGATGGGCCCAGAGAGTGTCAGGGAATGGAGTTAAATCCAGTTGGGGCCATCACCAGTGGTGTTCCCCAGGGCTCAGGTCTGGGGCCAGTCCTGTTTACTATCTTTTGAGGACACCCTCAGTCAGTTTGCAGATGACGCCAGTTTGGGTGGGAGTGTTGATCTGCTGGAGGGCAGGAAGGCTCTGCAGAGGGCTCTGCACAAGCTGGGTCCAGGGGCTGAGGCCAATTGTGTGAGGGTCACCCAGGCCAAGGGCCAGGTCCTGCCCCTGGGTCACAACAACCCCCTGCAGCTCCAGGCTGGGCAGAGGGGCTGGAAAGTGTCCGCTGGGAAAGGCNGAGAAGGGAACAGAGCTGGAGGAGGGTCTGGAGCACAGGGGTGATGAGGAATGGCCGAGGGATCTGGGGGGGCTCAGTCTGGAGAAAAGGAAGCTCACAGCTGCTCACTACAACTCCCTGAAATCAGGGTGTAGCCAGGTGAGGATCAGGCTCTTCTCCCAGGCAACAAGTGATGGAATAAGAGGAAATGGCCTCAAGTTGTGCCAGGGGAGGTTTAGACTGGATGTAAGAAAAGTGTCTTCACTGAAAGGGTGGTCAGGTTTTGGAACAGGCTGCCCAGGGAAGTGGTGGAGTCACCATCCCTGGAGGCATTTAAAAGACATTTAGTTGTGACATTTGGGGACATGGTTTAGTGGGTGGGCCTGGCAATGCTGGGGGAGTGGTTGGACTCAATGATCTTAGAGGTCTTTTTCAACCAAAACAATTCTGTGTTCCTCTTCTGGATGACTGAATCCATGCTAGAGACCCTGCAAGGAACCCAGGTTGATTGATCTTTGACCACTGCAAGCCAGAAGCTGGGCTAGCAGCTGAGGGGAGACCACTTTCACGCCATTCTGCACAGGTCAGGTTCATGCCCCAAGGCTCAGCCCAAATCCTCTCCTATTTCTTTTCACTGTGATCATCAGAGAGGAGCCCCAGATCAGCTTTGACCGTGAGCCAGGCAGGGGCTGTCCTCCTTGCCAGGGTGTTGGGGTTCTTTTCCCAGCTTCACCAGGCTGACTGCCATGAGAAGCATTATTTAGTTCTGTGAGGTGGTTATTTCCTTGGAGTTGGGGGTTTTTGATTGTTTTGGGGGGGGTTTTCACTTCTAGGTGAATGGTAAAATGATTCCTACTTGTGTTCCTTCCCACCCTGAGGTTCCCCTCGTCCCCCCAGTCTGGTAATAGACATAATCAGTGGGACAGCCTTAGCTGGTGTTTTCCCTGCAGTCACCCACCCTCCAAAACTGAGCAAGGAGAGAAATGCAAGGTCACACATTGCATTGCCCTCACCCTGCCACCCACTGCACTTCTCGTCCCGCCAGGATCCCGGTGCCTGTCCCCATCACACCAGCTGGGCAGGGAGGTCCCAGCATCGGCCTCACGGGAGTGAGGGCAGTTGTCCCAGCCAGCCAGCTCGCCCCAGCCCTTGGGGATGATCAGGGATCTCCGTGCGAGCAGTCGCTTCCCATCTCTATTATTTTTTACAAATATGCACATTCGAAATGTCTTGTTCTTCCATAGGAGCTATGGAAATGCACAAATGTGCTTTTAACGTGCGCATCCTTGGAGTGCAATAACCTCCCCTGGCCCATGGCTGTCCTGGACTGGGGCCGTGGCTGTCAGCAAGGCACAGAGGATCCTGCTGTGGGGACAGCCTCCTGATTTCAAGAACCATGTAGCAAATATCCAGTGGAAGAGCCAATTGGGACTTCAGTCCGTGGTGGGCAAGGCCTGTTACAGTGCTGAAGGCTGAGAGGGAGACTTGTTTTCCTTTTCCCTGGGAATTACCTAGTATGAAACTCTGAGTTTCTTCAAAGCTCCCCGTTATGCCTATATCATTCCTCCATAAATCTCTCAGACTAATACAGAGGAAAATTTTTTTATTGTCTGTATATAGTATATATAAATAAAAAAAATATATAAATTATATCTATACACAAATTTATGTCTTGTTTTACAAACAAGAAAGATTAAATATATTAATCTTAATATCCAAACTAGCATTTGTGTCTTCTTTTTAAGAACTTTGTGGGAATGTGGCTATTGTAGCTGTACAAATTCTAGCTGTTTGTCAGCAAAACCTCCTATTTTTGTTGCTATAGAAATACAGGTATCTCACACAGGTTTGAAATGACGTATTTGACTTGCCAAAGTCACTTTTGTTTTGTTAATGGCTGTTTTGGTCTCATTCTCCCCCAGCAGGGGAAGGCAGCAGCAGTCACCCCTTCAGCACTGGCACTGGGCACTCTGGCCGTGCTGGGACACCCTCCTGCCCTAAAACTGGGGAGAAAGGGGTGCTTGAACAAAGCCCTGCCTGATCCCTCTCGGCTGAGCCCAGGTGAGCACCCACTGACCAGCTCCAGTCTGCGTTCCCACCCAAACCTTTCCCTGGCTCCTCTGCCTGGGGAGAGGTGACAGTGTGGACCTGTCATCAGTGGCCTGATGGTTCTGCTGCTCTGGTGTGTCTGCAGGGGAGAGCCCTGCACAGCAGAAGGCCAGACCTGGGGTGAAGTCTGAGCCAGGCAAACAATTCCCTAGCTCCAGCTGCTATCCAGCGTGCACGGTTCTGCCTGGCACCATGAGCTGCTCTCTGTTTATCAGGGAGGAAGGCATTGATGTGTGTTCCCTCCATACACCCCAGAGCCTCCAGGAATTATAAAAGTCAAGTCTAATAAGGATCCAACACAAAAAAAGCCCCTATAGGAACTGGGTCATTCTCTGTCTGGGGGTTGGATGTGTTGTCTAAAGCAAAGGCGGCAGCATTTGAGACTCACACACGTTCTCTGTGCCTCCAGGCTCGTTATTTTAATCTGCATCACACCATTTCCCATGCTGAACTAACGGTGACACTGAATGGGACAAAACCCACCTATTTATAAAGCTGGATATGGATCAAAACCATGGAGAAGCCAAGAGGTGTTCTAACAACCCCCAGAGCCTGGAAACGTTATTGACAGCAGGCAGTTTAATCAGCGATTTCAGACTCGGTGCTTAGTACCATCTAGAGGGCAAGAAGCACACCATCAGAATGTTGTTATTTGTACAGGAATATTATCCAGGAGCAGCCAAATGTCCCTCTGTGAACAGAGGAGCTGGACTGGTGCATACCCTGAAGGATGATGTTGCTGTACTCGGCTTTTAGGTATAGTCCCTGCACTTGTTGGGGACTTGTAAATACTCTCAAAGGAAATGATCCAGGTAAAACGTTCTTGTTAATGGTTCTGAATCAAGGATATTTCAAAAAACTGCATCTCAGTAACACAGCACAGAGAATTGAAAGTGCTTTTTTCTCCCAAACCTAGTTCCCATTTCACTGCCCATCTAGTTTATGTCCCTGCAGACTGCCTGGTTCTCATTTAGCATCAACAGTTCTTCACTTCAAAGCCACTGTGCCCCAGGAAGTCAAAGCAAGTTAAAATACTGTGTTGTTTTCATGTGTGTGTGCACAAAGATAAACCAATTTTTCTGCATCCCCTCCCACCAGAGGAATCTGCCTGAGAGTGGCAGGTTGTGTTTGCTGCCCTTTAGCACCTTCTCAGAGCAGCACCTGCCCTTCTCACGCTGCCTTCATGCCGAGTGTTTTGCTGCAGCCTCACAGCTGGTGCAGATTTCCTCCAGGACCCTCCCAGCTCCCGGGGGCACAGCTCAGCCACAGCATGCACTCCTGACCATCTGATGTCCCTGCACCCCCAGAGTCTGCTCCCTTCCTTAATCTCCTCTCATCTATGTCTGCTCTCAAGGAGGTCTCACCAAGGCTCTATCAGTGACGATGGGTAGAAAAGGAACAGAATTTGGGCCACTGCTGGTCCCTCTAATGCTCAGGAGACCAACAGAAGACTTGGTGTGCTGGTTTTGGCTGGGGCAGGGTTAATTTTCTTCCCAGCAGCTGGGGTGGGACTGGGTTTAGTTTGGTGCTGGAAACAAGGCTGATAACCCAGGGATGTTTGAGTTATCCCTGAGCAGGGATCACACAGNTTCACTGCAAAGCCACTGTGCCCCAGGAAGTCAAAGCAAGTTAAAATACTGTATTGTTTTCATGTGTGTGTGCACAAAGATAAACCAATTTTTCTGCATCCCCTCCCACCAGAGGAATCTGCCTGAGAGTGGCAGGTTGTGTTTGCTGCCCTTTAGCACCTTCTCAGAGCAGCACCTGCCCTTCTCACGCTGCCTTCATGCCGAGTGTTTTGCTGCAGCCTCACAGCTGGTGCAGATTTCCTCCAGGACCCTCCCAGCTCCCGGGGGCACAGCTCAGCCACAGCATGCACTCCTGACCATCTGATGTCCCTGCACCCCCAGAGTCTGCTCCCTTCCTTAATCTCCTCTCATCTATGTCTGCTCTCAAGGAGGTCTCACCAAGGCTCTATCAGTGACGATGGGTAGAAAAGGAACAGAATTTGGGCCACTGCTGGTCCCTCTAATGCTCAGGAGACCAACAGAAGACTTGGTGTGCTGGTTTTGGCTGGGGCAGGGTTAATTTTCTTCCCAGCAGCTGGGGTGGGACTGGGTTTAGTTTGGTGCTGGAAACAAGGCTGATAACGCAGGAATGTTTGAGTTATCCCTGAGCAGGGATCACACAGAGCCAGGGCCTTTCCTGCTCCTCACCCTCACCAGTGAGGAGGTTGGGGGGCACAAGGGGCTGGGGGGACACAGCCGGGACAGCTGACCCCAACTGACCCCAGGGATATCCCAGACCATGTGCATCACCCCCAGCACACAAAGCTGGGGGAGAAGGAGGAAGGGGGGACATTCTGAGTTTGTCTTCCCGAGTCACTGTCACACACGATGGAGCCTTCCTGGAACACCTGCCTGCCATGGGCAGCAGTGGCTGAACTTGTTTTGCTCTCCTTGCTTGTGCAGCTTTTGCTTTATCTGTTCAGCTGTGTGGTGCCGCTTTGCCAGCTGAGGTAAAACGTCACTACCTGGCTGTCAGGGGTTAAAGGGTCAAAGGCAGAGGCTGGAAAATCAGCAGGCCTCAAGCAGGGGTCCCAAGACAGGTTTTGTGTCTCCGTGGACTTTGCTGGTCATTGTCAGCTGGAGACAACAACTGGGCACCGTGGTTGAGAGCACTTTGAACTCTAATCCCCATGGCAGAGCAGACACATTCTCCTGTCGGGATTTCCATCCTCTCCAAGGCCTTGGCAACACTACACAGGACTTGCAGGAGCCCCAGATACAACAGCAGAGCGAGCTGAATAGCTGGGACCCACTGCTGCTTTCATCATGCCCAAGGGAGCTGACAGTCAAATGGAAATGAGTAATGTCTAAATTTTATCCTCATTTAAAGCACGGTGTCTGGATTCCTGTGTGAAATATCGTAACAAATCCCTCACATGGGCAGTCAAAGGGGCTGGGCAGGGCACCTATGGCTTTATTTGGACATGGGAGAAGTCTGCCAGGGAACACAGGTTTCTCAGCCTATTTACAGCACCCAAACATATCTACGGTACATGAAAACAGTCTGTACACTCGATGGGAATTTTTTGCAAAGGTTTTTGTGTAATTCCATGTTGGCATGAGCAGGCACCTCATCCCACTGCAGCACAACCTCCCAGGCCAGCTGAGATACGGTGCCCCTTTGCTGTCACTTGTCCCCCACATGCAGAATAGAGAGGGATTTCTGCAGCTGGAATATTAAAATTATTAAAAAGCAAACACACTCTGCTCAAAGTGGCAGAAATTCCAGTGCTGCCCCTGCAAGGTTTGTTGCCCATGCCAGGGTGAGAAGATGAAAGGGCTGGGAACATGCACCAGGTCGGGACACTTTGCAATGCTTTACTAAATCCCACTTTCGAAAAGCACCTTGGAAATACTCCTAAATCTAATGAATATTCACCTCTTCCTAGGGCAAGACAGCTCCTTCCTCATACTTTTACAAGCTCCTCAGAAAGGCACAGTAAAAACGCTGAGTGAAAAGATCAAGAACACAAAGGGTCAGGATCCTTCAAAAAGCTTTTCATCTCTAAGTCTGTATTGGTTCTAGGAGAGACTTGAAAATACCATTTATTTTCCAAAGTTTTCACCTTTTCCTGACACACGGTGCGCTTTTTCTTGGCGGGTGTGGTCCAGCGATGTCCTGTGTAACTCTGGTAACCTTTACAGTGCTGAGGGTGAGCACCATTCCTAAACACTTCTCCACCAGCCTCTCCTCTTCTCCTGCCCTCCTGTCAGTCTCCCACCCCTTTTTGGTATCAGCTTTCACCCTCACTCCCCTTTTTAGCCTCTCCTTTTCAGCCTTCCAACCTTCTTGGCATTAATTTTTGCCTCAGCCTCTACTTTCCCATCCATCCTCCCACCCTTTCTCTGCCTCCCCCCACTTTCTTTGACCTCCACTTTTTTTTTCCGGCTCCTACTTTGAGCCACCAAGGGAAAAGGGCAGAGCCCGGTGTTATTGCCACCAAGTGCCATTCATTAACAGAACCGGCTGTGAGGCAGTGGAGTCACAAGGCAACAGAGAGAAATAACAACGCTCAGCCACGGGCTTTTTGCATGAAAATGTGTTCTTGATTAGCGGCCGCTGGTAATTGAGTGGCAATTGTATGCAGGAAAGTGCCAAGAGGGGGGACAAGGGCTACTTGTCTTGATTTAGAACGCCATGAAATTTGA
Organism: Pomatostomus ruficeps; assembly: GCA_013400735.1. Lineage (NCBI taxonomy): Eukaryota > Metazoa > Chordata > Aves > Passeriformes > Timaliidae > Pomatostomus > Pomatostomus ruficeps. The sequence continues at coordinate 43,792 of VYZT01000602.1, forward strand.
TGCTGTTAACGTGCTGCTTAAAACTTCCTGGAAAATTCATTCTCAGCTTGTGGCACACAAAGGTATTTCTGATTAATTGCATCTCCTTAGAATCAGGTAAGTAAAAAAAAATTTTTTTGCTGTTTAGGTGTTTTCAGGTTCTCCTTAGTTGGACGATAATTTAATTCACAATTTACAGAACGTGATGGAGCACAGCACCTCAGGCTCTGAGCTTGTCCTTTCTGCTTGTCCGTACTGTAAACCACAGGAAAATTAAACTAAATTCTTTAGATTGAAAGTAAATAATTCAATTGATTGTATTTTGCTTCCAGAATGAAGCAAGCCAGCTGCAGTGAGGTGCTTTAATTCTGAATAAGGGCGTCTACACGAGAGTTGAGACACCCCAATGCACTTTCACGATCTGTGATCATTTTCATGACCTGTGATCATTTCCCTGAGCATCCTTTAACAGAAAACCTGACTCACAAGCCAGCGCGAGTTTGGTTTTCAATGGATTCAACCACACAGTCTCTCCTTTCATCCCAAGAACCAGATAAACGTCTCCCTCTTCACAGCTGCTCCTCCTTGTCCTGCATGGCAAAGCAAACTCGCAGACAGGCTGTAGCTGAGGAACCTCCTGAGCGAGTTTTTTGGCTTTGTTTAACCAAGACTTTGGTGCATTAAGAGCTTCTCCTTAATCAAATCCCTGGGGTTATCCTGTTCCAAGAGCTTTGTGAGTCGTTAGTGGAACTGGACTTTTGTCCTCGGGAACAAAGCGCTGTCTAATCTACAAAGGCTCCGTGGAGGCTGAAACACTGAGGGAAGCAGGTGGGTGTGAAAACACACCTGGCCGCCAGCTCAGAAAGGAAAAAAACCAAAAAACCAAAAAAAACCAAAAAAAAAAAAAAAAAAAAAAAAAAAAAAAAAAAAAAAAAAAAAAAAAAAAAACAAACCAAACAAACAAAAAAAAACCCACCACAACTTTGATTTTACACCTAACAGGTTGCCAGTTCTTGGTTTTAGGATTAAGGATCTAATTCCATTTTTTTTTTTTTGGTCAGATTTTTCACTCCTGCAAATCACATCTCTGTGATGGCAGAAGGCAATAGTAGGTCGCTTTCCTGATAGGAAAGCTACTTCCAAAGTGCTGTGTAGGGAAACCCAGACAAGGCTCATCAATTTGCATCTTTAAATATACCCTCGGCTGCCTGCAGGCTCAGGTTCCCAGTGCCCGGTTCACAAATAAACTGAGGGGAGCCTGGGATGTCGGGGCACAGAAAATTTACATTCTGTATTCAAGAACAGGGGAGAAAAAAGTAGAATTTAAAGCAAGAGTGAAGCAAATACTTCAAAGCCAAGGTGTGCCCCAGACCAAAGTCCAGGAGTCAGTAGTGGTGATGTGGATTTTGGGCTGTTGGAAATTTGGGAGGTATCCACAAATCCCATCACTTGAACCATCAGGTAGCCACCCAACAGTGAAGTTTTCTTCACCGTTAAGATGATTTTTTTTGTTTGTTAAGATGAGCAATGATCAGCAACAAATTAGAAGCAAAGGGATGTATTCTTCCTTCCCCATTCCTTGGATTTGTTGTCTGTCACAGCTTCTCACAACTGCTACAGAAATTACAAAAATACAGATTTTCTGCTACAGAAAATACAAAACTGCTACTCCACAAAATGATCAAAATTACCCTATATTGATATCCCAGTTCCATCAATGCAAAGTATGGGAATCAATATCTATTTTAATCCAGATGAATCCAAAGTTTAATGACACTGAACAAAGTGTTACGGAAAATTTCCTCAAAGTATGGTTTGGTAGTCATTAATTTATGGGTTTTTAGGGATAATGGCAGCAGCATTTGGGGCCAGGAGAGTTGTGAGGTGAAATAAAGAAAACATGGCCAGCCCCCCTTGATTGTAGATGATTTCTTTTGGTTGAATTCTCCAGGCCTCAAAGCAAATCAATGTCAAATTTACTGCAGAAGTTTATTGTCTCTCAGAAATTCAGGTAACATGAATAGAGTTACACAATTGCATGAAAATTTTGAAGAGGCTGTTTGTAGCTTTTTTCTCTTATTTTTTTGTATATTTATATATACGTGTCAGTCTTCCTCCTACACTGTGTGGGGAAAATAACAGGCACAGGCAGGGAGTGAAGAGTCACTGATTTGGTGTCATCATTCCACTGGACTTGCTGGTTGTTGTATGTCTGATGTAAACACAGAAATGTGAAAAATTATCAATTCCTGCATTTTCTGTGTTAAACTACAGGGCTGTTTATTTTGAAGGGGTTTATAATAATATATACAAACTAAAATTTGAGTATAATCTCCTTCAGAATAGTGAACGGTAATCTGAGACAATTAAGTCTTTAAAAAAGGACAGGACTATATTGGCCTATTAACAACAAATGGAGACTGTAACAGAAATTTAGAATGAGAATAAACCACTATAAAAATCACATTGGTGGGATTCTTGGGGGTGTCCTGTGCAGGGCCAGGAGTTGGGACTTTGACAACCTTTGTGATTCCCTTCCAACCCAGGACATTCTATGATTCAGTGATATCCAGGTTTAAAGGTTAACAATACAGGTTTAAAGGTTAAAAACACTTAAGCACAATGTTTATTTGCACTAAAGATAAATTAATGTGCATAATGTAAGCTGATAGTTCACAGAAGACTACTGTGGTGTTAGTCTATAGTTAGGTATATATGTAATTATATATAAGATAGACACACATATATATGTGTGTATATGTATGTATCAGTTAATACATAATTTGGTATGGCATTGGGTATAAAATCCAGACTCTAAATGCAAAAAACCCCTCAGCAATGAATCAGGCTGTTAAAATAGCCCCCACGCGGGCTGCAGCGCTGATCCAAAATCAAAACAAACCCGTGAAGGGCACGGCCGCGGCCTCCGCAGCGCCGGGCTCGGCTCGGCCAGGCGCTGCCCGCACGGCCCGTCCCGGGGCACGGCGGTGCCGCAGCGGGCCCGGTGCCACCCGGTGTCACCCGGTACCGCCTCACACGCGGGCCGCCGGGTGACG